>JFHB01000328.1:0-22240 GCA_000729835.1 Atkinsonella hypoxylon
TCACCTTAAGGTTACAGGTTCGAACTAGCGCAGAACAGCTTCTAGGCGGGTTAAGTCCTAGGGCGACAGGGGGGTCTAACCTAGGCTAACAAGGCGATAGATCCTTGGGGGTGCGTAGTATTACAACTAGCTTCTAGCTAACAACGAAGAGACTGTGTGTAACAGAGGAGCTATATAACGGACTAGGTCTTTAACCTAGTCTTATAATATAGATGCTAATTGTACAAGAGTCACACGACTTGTACAATACGTATCCTTTTGTTGCAATTAGTAGTGGGCACACTAGGATTGGGCTAACCCCCACATGGAGTGCGCAGGCATCCGCTATGGCCCAATTGGGCCACTCCATGACACTAGCTTCGTTAAAATTATAGAAGGAATAGGTCCTATTTTATAGGGTATCCCTAAGGTTCCTATTAGTTCTATAGTGGATAATCCTTTAGAGGGAGAAATCGATAACCAGCAGTTAGAAGATAATTATACTCTTAAGTATCCTTATCCTAGTCATCTAGATGTGCTAAATTATCCACTAGAACCTATAGAAAATCAAGCTCTTCTACCAAGCAACTCTATAGAAGCTATAGAGGCCCCTAAAGCCCCTATATCTATAGAAGCCCCTCAGGCTAATATAGAACCTATAGAAGCTGAAGCTGAATCTATTAATGCTAATGCTATAGATTTAGATAGAGACATATTTTCCTTAATCAAGGATCTATGCTTTAAGGCAAGGACTAAAGCAGCTATTACTTCTAATAGTAATAAGGATAAACTTCCTAATACGTGGAAGCAAGCCCTAAAAAGCTCTGCTAAGCAGTATTAGATAGAAGCTACCTATAGCAAATTTAAGCAGCTATTAGCTGCTGGAACCTTTAAATTTATAGGGAAAGACTAAGTACCTAAGGGCCGAAGAGTTCTAAAGAATAGGCTTATTTATAGGCTTAAAAAGGATAAAGAAAATAATCCTATTAAATATAAGGCCTGCCTTGTTGCTAAGGGATTTATGCAAATAGAAGGTTAAGACTATCTAGAGACCTTTGCTGCAACTAGTATTCCTCCTAGCTAGCGTATATTATTAGCTCTTGCAGCTTTTAATAACTAGGAAGTTAAGCAAATTAACTTTATAGAAGCGTTTTTAAATAGCAAGCTAAAGGAAGCTATTTATATAGAAATCCCAGATAGATTCGTTAAATTTACAGAAGCAACGCTATTAGTAGCTAAGCTACTAAAAAGCTGTAATTACAAGCCCTCTAAAGAGCAAGTAATTAAGCTAGAAAAATCCCTCTATAGTCTAAAGCAAAGTCCTAAAGAATAGCAGCAAATTCTAACAGAATTACTTCAAAAGTATAGATTTAAACCTCTTATATCAGACCCAGCAGTCTTTTATAACCCAGCTACATCTATATATATTGCTACTTATGTAGATAACTGTCTTTTAATTAGGCCTAATTTACGATATATTAATAAGCTTAAAAAGCTACTAAATTAAGCTTATCTAATAGAAGATAGAGGACTAGTAGAATTCTTCTTAGGCGTTTAAATCACCTATAATAGGTCTAAAAGGTCTATTAAAATCCATTAATCTTAATATATCCTTGAAGCCCTAGAAAGATTTAATATGCTAAATGCTAAGCTGGCTTCTATCCCTATACAGCTAGGAATCCTAAAGCAACTAGTTATAAAACCTCTCTTAAAATCCAATTATAAGCTTTATTAGAGCATAATAGGCACTATAATGTACCTTATGTTGCTAACTAGGGCTGATATTGCTTTTTCCGTTCAGTAGCTATTAACCTTCCTAGCTAAGCCCTATATAGAGCATCTAAACGCCTCTAAGCACCTCCTTTAGTACTTAGGTAGTACTAGAAGCTTTACTATCGTTTATAAGCGTTCTAGTCTACACTCTTTAGTAGGGTCTTCCTCTAAAAAGTCTTCTAATACTACTATTAGTTGTAAAGAAGTCTTAAAGACCCTCCTTAGTTATTGCAATAGCGATTTTACTGGTGATAAAGTCTCTTCTAAATCAACCTATACTTATCTATATAAGCTAGCTAGTGGACCTATTAGCTGGAAATCGAAAAAAGCTAGTACTATTGCTCTTTCCACTTTAGAAGCAGAATTTAATGCATTATCTAAAGCTATTAGGGAATTAGAGTGGCTTTACAGCCTTTTTAAGGAGATAAAGCTGCCTTTAACCCCTTCTATTCCTATTAGGTGTAATAATTAAGGTGCTATAGTTACTGCTTACAACCTAACGTTATATAGTAAAACTAAGCACACCCTTTTGAAGTTTAACTACATTAGGGAAAAGATTTATAAAGGTATAGCTAAGGTTAGTTATATTAATACAAATTAGATGCTAGCAGATAGCCTAACTAAGCCTCTTGCTATTTAAAAGCATTAACAATTTATTAAGTTACTAGAGCTTTCTAGCTAGCTTATAAAAGCAACAAAAGCACTTAAAAAATCGAAAAGCAACGAAAAACAGTTAAAAATCGAAAACAACAAAAACAATTAATAACAACTAGTTATATTCAACTATAACTACCCTGGAATTGCTAGAATTAGTTATGTTATTTAGTTTTGTTATTAGTACTGTATTTCGTTAGTTAATTCTAACTTAGATATCCTTTAAAGGAGCTAAGTTGCTTGTAGAACTAGTTACTTCTTACATTTCTAGAGGGAGTGTTAAAAATAAGCTACCCTGTATAGTCTATTTTTATGCTTGCTAGTTGCCTATTAGTTGCTCTATTACGTAACCCTAACTAGGTCTTGTTACGTTAATTTTTGGTAGAGATATCACTGTTACTAGATGCGAAACATCTAGATTTAACTAAGGCAAAGTTGCCTAACCTATAGTTAACTTTAACAGCGATTTTCTCTACAACTAGCAATAGTAGAAATTCAAGAAGTATACCATTTAAAAGCTAAGAATTAGGGCTATCTAATAGTATAATTGTTAGATAAGGTTGCTTATAAGGGTTGCTTGTTATTAGTGGAATTTGTTAAATTATGCACGTAAGCGTCTCGTTTGTATAGCCGTAAGTCGATTTTTTTGTTTTTATATAGTAAATCTTTTTGCGGAAATTATAAAGTAGCCTATAAGCCCCTTCTAGCGACTATAGCCTGCTAATATAGTTAGTAGGTCTATAAGGGACTAGAAAGATTCGAGATCCTACCCTTACTAAGTTCGTTACAGCGCTCTTAATATAAAGATACCACTATTACAGTTATCTATTGCCTCTACGTGATTTAGTACTATACACTACAGCTTGATTTAGGCCGCTGCTGCTTCCACTACGTAATAATTGCTAGGAGCAATTACAGGTGCTGAATATAAGAGACTACTACCCTCTTCTATCTAGTCCTGTAATCCCTATTATTTTCAATAGATCCTTATAGTTTTAAGGAAGCTTTTTAGCTATAATTAAATAATTAAAGGTGCTAATAAAGATAATAAGAAAGAGGCTATATAGAAAGGTAGTTATAAGAAGAAAGAAAAAAGATAAATACAATTAGTTAAAAAGAATATTATAAATTACTTAATAAGTTTGCAGCTATTAAAGTCTTAGTATATATTTACTGTTAGCCTTTACTAAATTACAATAATTATAAACAGCTATTAACTAAGGATTTATTAAGATAATACTAGCTATAATATAGCCTATATTTTTACTCTCTCTCTCTCTTTATTCCTTTATTTTTATAATATTTTTATTATAAGTATCTACCTAAGCTCTTTTTTACCTTTTATTTTTTAAAAGCTATTTAATCTCTACTACTAAGATAGAAAATAAATACTAGAAACCTATTTCTAAAACTAGCTTTAGAGTTATATATAAAGGATAAATATATTACTTTAGGACATTAAGAAACCTATTAATATACTATATTATAGTGTAGGTCTATAAGCTAGTTAGCAATTTCTTTTATATAGAAGAGTAAGATTAAGTAGATTTACCTCTTAAAAAGCTCTATAAGTGCTAGCTACTTCTCTTTTAGTAACGTTTTAAGTAGCCTTCTTTTAGCCTACTACTTTATTAGAATTACAATTTAAATAACTTTAAGCTTATAGAATTAATATAGCCTAGCTAGAGTTTAGTAATCTAGTTTAATTATCTTAATAACATTTATAGCTTTCTAATAAAATCCTTTAAGTAAAAGACTTATTGTAGATAGTTAAATTAATTCTAGCTTACTACTATAGTAAGAATTATTACTTATAGAATTAAGTATATAGTAGTTATCTTTAAGGAGTCTTTTATAATTAATATAGAAGAGATAAACTAAAGTAAGATTATAGAACTTATAGGTTAAAAGGTATATAGAATTAAAGATAAGTTTTAACTTATTTCCTACTATTATAATATAAGCTATAACCCTTCTGCTTTATACAATAAAATAAGTAAGTAAAGGCTTATTACTAGTGTGTTGCGGCGGGGTTACCCCCTTGCGCTCTTATATTAGCTTTGCAAGGGATGCTACATACAGATTTTTCTCTATAAGAGTGCGCATCGCCTAGACATCTAGATAGTTTAAGTAAGCAAGCGCGTAAGCAGCTTCTGCTAGTTCTTTTTAGGCTTTTGCTCTTTTAATTAATTAATATCTTTTAGCCTACTTTAATTTACAATACTTAATGCTTAAGAGATATTACTTTGCTGCTAGTAACACTTTCCCTAACTCTTTAATATATTTAGCTCCTTTTTGCGTATATATATCTTCTAAGCTGCAATTAATATTTTATTTCTACCTTTTTAAACTATTTAATCTTCTTATATACTATTGTTTAATAGTATATACCGTTAAGTATCTTGCTCTTTACTAATTCTCTTTAATCTTAATGTACACTATATTGTTACCTACTTTAGTGTAAGCTATATAGTTATTTAGAGGTTTAGTTTTAAGTTAATAAAAATAGAGGCTTTACTAGGGACTTATTCTAATTAAAGCGCATTATATAATTAAAAGGTTTTTTATAGAGATCTTAAAAGAAAGAAGAAAAAGCTGCTAAGCATTAAAGATAAAAGAGCACTTTAGCTTAAATATTTCTAATATAAGAAAGAAGAAAATTATAGAAATAAAAGCTCTATATTATAAGGGATTATTTAATTAAGAAAGAAAAAAAATTTCTGCAGCTTTTTTAAGCTAAGAAAAGCTAGGCCTAGTTAAAGATAATTACTATATTGTAAATACTAGCTAGCCTATTTAACCTCTATTTTACTCTTAGCTAAAATAGCCTTAATATAGTAAAAAGGAAGTTTTTAGGTCCCTTAAACGTTATAATTATTTAATTATAGAGAAAAATTTCTCTTTTATCCTTATTTTAGCAGTTATCTTTATATTTACTGTTATTAGTAATTAAGTTCTTAGCCTTTATATTTTAGCGTTAAGAGCTTATATAACTATAGAAGTAGAAGGTAAAAGCATTAAAAGTATAGCTAATATAGAGAATTATATATATTACACTCTTTCTACTAAGTAAGATTAATTATTCTTTTTATACCTACTTTCTATATTAAGCTATTTTACTAGTTATTTATATAAGTTTAGTATTCTATATCTCTTAAAGAAAAGTATAAGCTCTATATCTAAAGTAGCTAATACTAGCTCTAGCTAATCTAGTAAATCTTCTAAAAAAGTTGTTTTAAAACCTAAGATTACAATAGAATTAAATACTTAAGATAAAAAGGCTAATACTAGTAGCACTATAGCTATACTTTATAAGGCTCTTACTAAAGCTATAGGTAAAGCTATTAGAAAGCAGTAAGCTTAAGCTACCTTTAATAAGAAGTTTAATATATATTAATTTAAAGGAGAGAATATTCTTAATTACTTAACTAGCTTTAAGCTAAAGATAGAGACTTTATTTATTCTAAAGGAAAACTAGTAGAAAATATTTATTTATTATATTAACCTATTAATCTATAAGTATATAAAGGTTATTTATACCTTATATAATTAGAAAGAAGCTAAAAAGTAGCTTTTACTTTAGTATAAAGCTACTCCTTAGAATTAAAAGAAGTAAGCTAATAAAAAGCTTAAAGACCTAAAGAGAAACTATTTAAGAACTATAAAGAACACTCTTTATTAGCTTTAAGAATATTAAGCTGCTATAATTAGCACTAAGCTCTATATATAGTGTAGTGTAACCTTTTAGTCTAATTATATTTATAAAGCCTTACTAAATACTATACTTACTAGTTTTATAGATTAAATAAAAGTTACTAAAGCTAAGTTTATTGCAATACTCTATAGAGAGTTATTAGAGCAGCTTAGCTAGTATATATAAGCTAGAATAAAGCTAAAAGACTGTAATTCTAGACTCTATAATAATAGAAAAAACTACCTTTATATACCTTTAGGCAGAAGAAGTTCTAAGCATTATAGTATAAGTAATTTTAGTTATAAAGCTAAGGAAATTATATAGCTTATTTTAGAAGTAAAAGATTAAATAAATAATTTAACCTAGAAGTTTAAAGATATAAAGATTATACTTATAAAGTAAGTAGTTTTAAAGATAGATATTATAAAGCTTTTTAAAGAGAAATTTAGGAAGAAGAAGAAGAAAAGGCAGAATATATATATTAACGCTATTAATATATATAATAATGCCTAGAGCTTTAGGACCTATACAACTAGAAGCTATATAAAGCAGTATTACTGCTATTACTGTAGTAAGGAAGGTTATTATATAGATTAATACTAGTTTTACTAGTATAATAATAAGATTAGCTTTATAAAGTATAATTAAAGAGTAAGTATTTTAACAGTAAAATTAAATAATCTAGTACTACCTATTCTTATATAAAGCTTTCTTAGTATAAAAAGTTATCTTTATAGGCTTATAGTGTTCTAGGTTAATTACTTTAACTACTATATTATAAAATAGTATTATTCTTAAGTTAAAGAATTTAGTAGAAAAATATTAAACTATTAGAAGCTTAATAAGAAAAAGAGAGAAACATTAGATTAAATCTTTAATAAGATTAATATTTCTAATTATTACCTAATATAGATTCTACTAGAAGCTATCCTTAAGAGGAACCTTATTAACAGTACTACAGTAACTTTAACGTTTAAGATAAAGGAATATAGACCTAGAAGAACTCTTTATATACTAATTAAGGAGAGAATTATAGCTTAGCCCTTTAGAGTTTATACTATAAGAATATAACGCTTTACTAAGTAAGAAAAAGCTTTAGAAAACTAGGCAAAAAGGAAAGAAAAGAAAGCTAAAAAAGATAGCTTTATAGATATAAAAGTATAGCTTCTTATGCAATTATTTAAAGATATTTTTTAGAAAAAGATTAAAGTTAGCTTATAAGACCTATATTAACTAATGCTTATACTTATAGAAGCAATAAAGAATAAATACTTAATATAAGTAAATAGTATTAATAAAGTCTATTATATTAATAGAATAAGTGCTAAAGTTATACCTCTATATTCTATTCTAAGGAAGAGGTAAAGAGTTAAGGAGCAAAAAGATTAATTAATTAATATTATTAAGATAATGTTTACTATAGTTAAAAAGGCAATAGAAAACAATAAGGAAGATATTACTAATAAATATATAAAATAGCTGCTTAGTAGTATCTAGAAGGATTTATAGAACGTTATATAAGAATATATAGGAAATTATATTAAAGAGAAGAAGTTTATTATAGACCTATAGATAAATATATTTTATATTAAAGAATTAAATAGTATTTTAAAGCTAAAAGCAATTATAAGTTATTTATAGAACTTACCTTACCTTTAAGTATAACTTAAAAGCCTAAACTCTTTACTTATTAATAGTTTTATAGATTATAGTTTATAAAGGAATATTATTACTAAGGACCTTATTAAAGAGCTTAATTTAAAAATAACTCTAATAAAGCAAAAAACTACTACTATATCTTTTACATTATATAAGCTTATAATGTTAAAAGAGGTAATAATAAAGCTATACCTTAGAAACGTTTAAATGCTAATTTGCTTTTATATTATACTAAAGTCTTTATATATATAATTAATCCTTAAAATGCCTTTTATATATATAGCTAAAGTTACCTTTAAGTACAATAATAAAGGAGGTAAGCTTCTCTTAAAGTGCTATTTTAGTAATATTATATTAGTCTTAAGGGTTACTAGAAGTGTTAAATAGAAGACTACAATAGATAAAGTAATAGCTACTAGCGTTAATTTAATCTTAATTAATAAGTTATTTAAAGATTTAGTCTATAATTAAATAGTTAAAAAGGGTCTTAAAGCTAAGTTAAATAATAATAAGGAGCTAGTACTTATAATAGAGAATAAGAGTGTAGCTATTATTAACCTTATAATAAAGGGAATAGCTAACTAGTATAGAAGCTAACTTAAAGAGGCTATAAAGGAGATTTAGCCCTTAAGGCAATTATAACTAATTAATCTAAAGGTAAATATATTATATAAGTAGAAAGCTAATAAGATTCTACTAAAAGACAATATTCCCTTAAATAGGTCTATACTTAATAGAGACCTTAAGTAGAAATAGAAGAAGTAGAAAGAGGCAAAAGTACACTTAAATAAATTAAGAAAATATACTAAATATATTATAGAAAGATTTAGCAAAAAACCCTTAGGATTCTAAATAATAAAAGAGCGCTTAGATTAAATAGTTAAATAAGTGTAAGAATATTTAATAGTAAAAGAAGTTAATATTTTTAAGGAAATCCTTTATAACTAAAAGGCAGTACTAATATAAGACTTATTAAAGTATAGAAAGATTAATTCCTTAGTTATACTGCCTTAAGTTATCTATACTATTGCTTATAGAGCTTAGAAAGTAAAGTTAATACTAATACCTATTAGCCTATAAAAGAGACTAATTAATTTATTAAAAAAGAAGCTTTAGTATAGGTTATTAGAAGAGAGTTATAGATCTTATAGAAACCCTTACTTTTTAGTAATAAAGAAAGATAAAGAGATATAGCTAATACTATTTATAATAGCTTATAATAAGATTACAATATAGAATGCCTATATTCTAGAAGGAGTAAAGGCTTTTAGCGAAGAATTTAGAATATATAAAATACTTTTAGTTATTAATTTACTGTTAAGCTATAACTAGGTGCTGCTTATAGAGAAAAGTAAGGACTTAACAATAATTTTAACAGTAATAGAGCTTTTATAACTTTATATACTTCCTTAAGGAGTAACTAACTCTATTACTTAATTTATTTAAATAGTAAGAAGAATTCTTTTTAACCTAATTCCTTACACTTATAAGCCTTTCTTAGATAATATTACAGTAAAAGAGCTTACTACTACTTATAATAGAGAGGAAGTATTACTTAATATATAAAGATATATTATAGAATATTTAATTAATATTAATAAAGTTCTTATTAATATTAAGCTAGCTAGTTATACTATATCTACTGTAAAATTAAAGCTATACTAAAAGACTATAGAGATTATTAGATTTATATATAGCACTAATAGAAGAAAACCTTTAGAAGTAAAGGTAATAAAGATCCTAGAGTAAATAGAGTATAAAAATGTTTTTAAGGTTAAATCCTTTTTTAGGCTTATAAGCTATTATTATATTTAGGTATAGTATTACTCTATAAAAGCTAAGCCTCTTATAATCTTACTTAAGAAAAGTGCTAAGTAGACTTAAGGACTAAACTAGAAGAACGCTATAGAGGTCCTTAAGTATATAATAATAACTACACTAGTTCTTATAATAATTAATCTTAGCCTAAGCGCTAGAGAAATTATATTAATAGTTAATATAAGCTTAAAAGAATAAAGAGCAGTTTTAATATAAATTGTTAATAGGCAATAACACTCTATATAATATAAAAGTAAATATTAAAGCAATTTAGAAATTAAGTATAATAGAATAAAGTAGGAATATAGAGCTATTATTTATATATTAAAAAGGCTATAAATTTATCTCTATAGAGTTCCTTTTACTCTAAAGACTAATTCTTAGGTACTTATATATTAGCTTAATAGCGCTATTAATAACGTTCTAAGCGCACTTATTACGCAATAGATTAGTTATATTATACTGTTTAATTTTATAGCTAAATATATTCTAGGAGAAAAGAATAAAATAGCTAATACTTTATTATATAAAGAAGGTAGGCCTTTTAATGTATTAAATTAAGCAGCTAAAGGGAATATTAAAGATTTTATTAACCTATAGCTTAACATTAATAAGATTTAGCTATATAATAAAGTATACTATACTCCTAGAACTTAATAAATTATAGATTTCCTTTTAACGTTATAAAGACTATTTAATTTAAATAAGAGTAAGTATAAGCAACTTTATATAAGTACTAAGTAATACTTCTTAGATAAAGGCCTATTATAGAAGAGACTAACTAGTATAATAAAGGGTTCTACCTTAGTTGTTAAAGACTTAATATAATAGAAGAAGATTATTAAAGCTTTATATAAGTAAATAGATTATAAAGGTATAGAAGTTATATTTTAAGTAGTTAGAATTAAGTACTTTTAGAAAGAGCTCTAGAATATAGTTTAAGTAATAATTTCTTATTATAAGGTATACTAAAAGTTTGCTCCTTAGAGGCCTAAAGAACTATTAATACTAGTAGCTTTAAGCAACCTAATAAGTAAGATATATATTAACACCTAATATATACTACTTAATTATAGTTTTAAGTACCTTCTAAAAGCAAGATATAACCTTACTAGATAAGTAGAAGCGCGCTCTATATAGTATACTAATGTTGTAGCTATTTAGAAGTTCTTAATAAAACTAATTATATAATTTAAAGTCTTCTAATTTTTAGTTTTTAATAGAGAGCTAGAAATATATAGAAATCTTAAAAAAGTAGTTAAAGCTATTAAGATTAAAGGGATTAAGATATTAATATACAATCTAAAAGCTAATTTACCTATTAAAGCTAGTTATTAAACGCTTATATTTACCCTTTTAAAGATAGAAGGTTTAAATAAAAAGTAGTTTAAATTGCTAAATAAGGCACTATTAGCAGACTATATAGCTATATAAGCGTTATATAGTAAATCTACTTTCTACTTAATTTACAGTTAAAAGCTTATTCTTCCTTTAGAAGTTAAATTTCCTACTTAAAGGTTAATTAATTAGTTAGAAGTTTTAATAATATAGAATCTCTTTAAAGTAAGAGTTAAGATACTAGAATAAAAGAAAGTAAATATCTAGAAGGCTTATATAAAAGTCTTTATATTTAAGTAACGCTTAGCTAATTAAATAAACTAAAACTAAGAGGCATTATTGTAAAAGAAGAAAGATTAATTAGTCTTAAGAGATTTAGTCCTTATATATAATATATAAAGAGTTATAGATATATTAATAAAGAAGAAGTTAGTAATATAATAGAATAGTTCTTTTAAAGTGTATAGCTAAGCAAAAGTTACTAGCGCCTACTGTTTAGAGACCCTAAATAGTATAGTGCTTAATAAGACTATTTCTAGGGATTACATTAAGAAGTTTAAGCTTAATCTAGAGAGCTAATAGACTTTTACTACTAATAAATAGCTCTATACTCTACAATATACTGCTTAGTATAGCAAAAACACTAGCGACTTTAAGTAAGATACTAATAAATTACAACCTACTAATGCCTAATATAATATATTAGATTAAATAGTTTCTAAGAACTATATATTGCAGCTATACTAAAAAGAGAATTTTAAGGATAATAACGCTAAAGTAGACCTTTTACTATAATATTATCTAAAGTATATAATAGAAGTTTATTTACTAATAATACTTAAAGAAAAGCATAGAAGCTATAAGGAGATTAATAATATTATTTAATCTTAGCAATTTACCTATAACTTTACTAAGATATATAACTTATTGTAGCTTTTGCAAAAGCTAATACTATAGTCTCTATATCTTTAGCTTTAGAAAGAAAAGAGGTTAAGTTTATTTATTTATATATTTAAGACTAACTAAGATTTAATAATAGTATATTAAGATTATTTAAAGATTTAAAGCTAATTAGAATTAAGACTATAAACCTAGATTAAATAGAATATATAAAAAGTTTTTAAAAACTACTAAAAATAAGTATAGTTCTATTCTATTTTAACTAAAGAGGCTACTTAGCCTTTACCCTTTTTTTATTTTTTTTTTTTTATCTTTTAACTTAAGTAATTTACACTTAATCTTTTAGCAAAATTCTAGCAGTTCTAATGTTTAAAGGAAAGAGTAAGGAATATTAATTGCTATAAAGGGAGAAAGATCCTTATAAAGGACCTCCTAGAGCCTTAGAAGAATAAATAGTTAATCTACTTAGTCTTTACCCTAAAACGTTATAAAAGAAGCATTATAGTAAATCTAGCTGTAGTTACTATAACCTTTTATAAATTGCTACTTATAGCTTACAGCAGTAAAGCTACTCTAAATATAATTGCTATATAAGCTGCTATAGACATCCTTAAGAGAGGTATAGCTATAAAATAGAAAGTAGATATATTCTCTAAATAAGGTAACTGTTTAAAGATATATATTAGTGCAATAAGAGCAAAATACACTGTTCTTTTTACTAAAGAATAAGATTAAAAGGGCTTTATAGCGCTCTTAACAATTAGTAAGTATATAATAGAAATATCTATAAGAATAAGCTATCTTAGTTAGAATAAAGATAAAGTTCTTAATGTTTAATTCTAGTGCAACCTTACATAAAAGAGAGCTTTCTCTTATAGTACTATTAATAAACTAAGCCTTAAGATTCTAATTGCAAAAGAATTTAATAGCTCTTAGAGGTATATTAAGTATAGAACTCTATTAAAAAGTAACTTTAGTGTATATTAAATATCTATTAGCACTAATGTTATTATCTCTATAGACTTAAAGCTTAAAGGTAAATTTATACTAAGAAGTTAAGGTTTATTAGTATAATAAGAGAATAAAAGTATAATTAAAAGCTTTTTTATAAAAGACTTACTATATTAATAAGCGTTATTAAAGAAAAGATATCTATTTAACTATTCTAAGAGAGAGTAACTTAAAAAGAAAGAGTAGTAAAAGGGATTCTTTTACTAATAATATTCTATATATTTATAAGATCCTTATAGTTTTAAGGAAGCTTTTTAGCTATAATTAAATAATTAAAGGTGCTAATAAAGATAATAAGAAAGAAGCTATATAGAAAGGTAGTTATAAGAAGAAAGAAGAAAGATAAATATAATTAATTAAAGAGAATATTATAAATTACTTAATAAGTTTATAGCTATTAAAGTTTTAGTATATATTTACTGTTAGCCTTTACTAAATTATAATAATTATAGATAGCTATTAACTAAGGATTTATTAAGATAATACTAGCTATAATATAGCCTATATTTCTACTCTCTCTCTCTCTTTATTCCTTTATTCTTATAATATTTTTATTATAAGTACCTACTTAAGCTCTTTTTTACCTTTAATTTTTTAAAAGCTATTTAATCTTTACTACTAAAATAGAAAATAAATACTAAGAACCTATTTCTAAGACTAGCTTTAGAGTTATATATAAGGGATAAATATATTACTTTAGAACGTTAAGGAACCTACTAATATACTATATTATAGTATAAGTCTATAAGCTAATTAGCAATTTCTTTTATATAGAAGAGCAAGATTAAGTAGATTTACCTCTTAAGAAGCTCTATAAGCGCTAGCTGCCTCTCTTTTAGTAACGTTTTAAGTAGCCTCCTTTTAGCCTACTACTTTATTAGAATTATAATTTAGATAACTTTAGGCTTATAGAGTTAATGTAGCCTAGCTAGAGTTTAGCAATCTAGTTTAATTATCTTAATAATATTTATAGCTTTCTAATAAAGTCCTTTAAGCAAGAGACTTATTGCAAATAGTTAGATTAATTCTAGCTTACTGCTATAGTAAGGATTATTACTTATAGGATTAAGCGTGCAGCAGTTATCTTTAAGGAGTCTTTTATAATTAATACAGAAGAGACAAACTAAAGTAAGATTATAAGACTTATAGGTTAAAAGGTATTGTTGAAAATAATAGGGACTACAGGACTAGATATCTAAGAGGGTAGTGGTCTCTTAGATTTAGCACCTGTAATTGCTCCTAGCAATTATCACGTAGTGGAAGCAGCAGCGGCCTAAATCAAGCTGTAGTGTATAGTACTAGATCAAGTAGAGGCAATAGATAACTGTAATAGTGGTATCTTTATATTGAGAGCGCTGTAACGAACAGTGAGGGTAGGATCTCGAATCTTTCCAGTCCCTTATAGACCCTCTAACTATATTAGCGGGCTGTAGTCGCTAGAAGGGGCTTGTAGGCTACTTTATAATTTCTGCAAAAAGATTTACTATATAAAAACAAAAAAATCGACTTACGGCTATACAAACGAGACGCCTATATGCACAATTTAACAAATTCCACTAATAATAAGTAACCCTTATAAGCAACTCTATCTAACAATTATACTATTAAATAGCCCTAATTCTTAGCTTTTAAATAGTATACTTCTTGAATTTCTACTATTGCTAGTTGTAGAGAAAATCGCAGTTAAAGTTAACTATAGGTTAGGCAACTTTACCTTAGTTAATTCTAGATGTTTTACATCTAGTAACAGCGATATCTCTACTAAAAATTAACGCAACAAGACCTAATAAGGGTCACGTAATAGAGCAACTAGTAGGCATAAAAATAGGCTATATAGGGTAGCTTATTTTTAAAACTCCCTCTAGAAATGTAAGAAGTAACTAGTTCTATAAGTAACTTAGCTCCTTTAAAGGATATCTAAGTTAGAATTAACCAACGAAATACAGTACTAATAACAGAAATAAATAATATAACTAATTCCAGCAATTCTAGAGTAGTTATAGTTAAATATAACTAGTTATTGTTAATTGTTTTTGTTGTTTTCGATTTTTTAAGTGTTTTGTTGCTTTTATAAGCTAGCTAGAAAGCTCTAGTAACTTAATAAATTGTTAATGCTTTTAAATAGCAAGAGGCTTAGTTAGGCTATCTGCTAGCATCTAATTCGTATTAATATAACTAACCTTAGCTATACCTTTACGAATCTTTTCCCTAATGTAGTTAAACTTTAAAAGGGTATGCTTAGTCCTACTATACAACATTAAGTTGTAAGCAGTAACTATAGCGCCTTAATTATTACACCTAATAGGAATAGAAGGGGTTAAAGGTAGCTTTATCTCCTTAAAAAGGCTGTAGAGCCACTCTAATTCCCTTATAGCTTTAGATAATGCATTAGATTCTACTTCTAATGTGGAAAGAGCAATAGTACTAGCTTTCTTTAATTTCTAGCTAATAGGTCTACTAGCTAGCTTATATAGATAAGTATAGGTTGATTTAGAAGAGGTTTTATTACCGGCAAAATCGCTATTGCAATAACTAAGGAGGGTCTTTAAGACTTCTTTACAACTAATAGTAGTATTAGAAGACTTTTTAGAGGAAAACCCTGCTAAAGAGTGTGGGCTAGAACGCTTATAAACGATAGTAAAGCTTCTAGTACTACTTAAGTACTAAAGGAGGTGCTTAGAGGCGTTTAGATGCTCTATATAGGGCTTGGCTAGGAATATTGATAGCCACTGAACGGAAAAAGCAATATTAGCCCTAGTTAGCAACATAAGGTACATTATAGTGCCTATTATGCTCTAATAAAGCTTATAATTAGATTTTAAGAGAGGTTTTGTAACTAGTTGCTTTAGGATTCCCGGCTGTATAGGGATAGAAGCTAGCTTAGCATCTAGTATATTAAATCTTTCTAGGGCTTTAAGGATGTATTAAGATTAATGGATTTTAATAGACCTTTTAGACCTATTACAGGTGATTTAAACGCCTAGGAAGAATTCTGCTAGTCCTCTATCTTCTATTAGATAAGCTTAATTTAGTAGCTTTTTAAGCTTATTAATATATCGTAAATCAGGCCTAATTAGAAGACAGTTATCTACATAAGTAGCAATATATATAGATATAGCTGGGTTATAAAAGACTGCTGGGTCTGATATAAGAGGTTTAAATCTATGCTTTTAAAGTAATTCTATTAGAATTTGCTGCTATTCTCTAGGACTTTGCTTTAAACTATAGAGGGATTTTTCTAGCTTAATTACTTACTCTTTAGAGGGCTTATAATTACAGCTTTTTAGTAGCTTAGCTACTGATGGCGATGCTTACTCTGCAAATTCAACGAATCCATCTAGGATTTCCATATAAATAGCTTCTTTTAGCTTACTATTTAAAAACGCTCCTATAAAATCGATTTACTCAACTTCTTAGTTATTAAAAGCTGCAAGAGCTAATAATATACGCTAGCTAGAAGGAATACTAGTTGCAGTAAAGGTCTCTAGATAGTCTTGACCTTCTATTTGCATAAATCCCTTAGCAACAAGGCAGGCCTTATATTTAATAGAATTATTTTCTTTATCCTTTTTAAGCCTATAAATAAGCCTATTCTTTAGAACTCTTTAGCCCTTAGGTACTTAGTCTTTCCCTATAAATTTAAAGGTTCCAGCAGCTAATAGCTGCTTAAATTCGCTATAGGTAGCTTCTATCTAATGCTGCTTAGCAGAGCTTTTTAGGGCTTACTTCCACGTATTAGGAAGTTTATCCTTATTACTATTAGAAGTAATAGCTGCTTTAGTCCTTGCCTTAAAGCATAGATCCTTGATTAAGAAAAATATGTCTCTATCTAAATCTATAGCATCAGCATCAATAGATTCAGCTTCAGCTTCTATAGGTTCTATATTAGCCTAAGGGGCTTCTATAGATATAGGGGCTTTAGGGGCCTCTACAGCTTCTATAGGGTTGCTTGGTAGAAGAGCTTAATCTACAGGTTCTAGTGGATGATTCGGCACATCCAGATGACTAGGATAAGGATACTTAGGAGTATAATTATCCACTAATTGCTGGTTATCGATTTCTCCCTCTAAAGGATTATCTATGTTATGGACTTAAGCCTTAGGCTCGGGTCTTTCAGTAGAGGGAGGACAGCAGGAGAGGGATAAAGATCTATATAGGTAAAGGGAGAGAAGCAAGCTATATTTATCTAGGGGTTAGCTAGACTTTACTAGGCTTTAGAGAGAGAACCTTAGCTATAGAGTATATACTAAAAGAGGCTCTTAAGGGGATAGACCTACCTCTAAATATATAGTATAGAAGTATAAAGAGGCTTTTAGTTCCTTCTCTCTTCCCTCTTTTCTCCCTATAATTATAGTTCTTATTATAGACGCTAGTTAGTAGTAGCTTTTAGGTTAGTCTATTATATACTATAATTATTCTATAGATAAAACACTAGTAAGAATAATGTTATTTAGTTATAGCAATAAGGGCTTAGCTAGCTAGCTTAAGTACCCTTTTAACCTCTATAGAGAGGTAGAGAAAAGTACAGTAGAAATTAGCTAAAAAGCAGCAGAAATTATAGCACTTTATAAGTTAGTTAAGAGCTAATCCCTATAAATAAAGAAACTATAACGCTTTATAATAGACTATATATAGATAAAGAAGTAGCTTTAAGCTGCAGTAAATTAGCAGCTAGAGGAACCTAAATAAAAGCCTCTACCTATAGTAAACCCTTATAATAGAAATAAATAGAGCTTTTAGGCCTAATAGATAGTAATTACCTAAAAGCTCTAGGCTAATAGCGCCTTTATAGGCACAATATAGAACTAATAGTACTATTTATACTAAAGCTTATTACTTAAGGTTTAGTAAAGAGTAGCTGCCTATTATAAGGTAGGTAAAGTAAGGGAATATAATATATAGGGATTTCTTAATTACTTAAAATTAGTCTTTATAGATTCTTACTAGTAAAACTAAGCTTTAATTAAGCTTAATTAGCTTTAATAAGGTAGTAATAAGTAATTTATAGAATTCTACATTTATTTTAAAGAGAAAATCGCGTTAGTAAGAGGGGCTAACTAGAATAATAGCGTAAAGTTAGCTAAGTTATAAATAGTGCTTAATAAGGAAATAAAGGATTATAGTATAAAAAGAGATATTCTATATTATAACTACCTTTAGGCAGTAAAGCGCTACTATAGTATTACACTAAATCTTAAGTTATATTATATTAAGGAATAGTACTAGTAGAAATATAGCTTTAGCTTTAAAGGGCCTTAGAATAGTAACACTAAAATAACTAAAGTTAATACTATAGAAACCTAATAGAAATAGAAAAAGAGCGTAAAGAAATCTAGAGTAAAATAACTAAATAAGAATACCTTATAAGTAAAGTAGGTATTTAAGGCTAAACTTAAGAAATACTATTAAGAGAGGTAATACCTTTAATATAGGTTATTTTAATACTATATTTAAGGATATAGATTATAACTAGTAGAATATAAGCTAGAATTAACTAGTGTATAAGTAGTAGCTATAAACAATATATAGAAAAAGAACTCTAATAAGTTAGAAAAAAGCTTACCTTTAGCCTTAAGCTTAGTATAGAGGTAAAAGCAATATAGATAATATAATAACTCTTACTTAGTAAGCAGCTAAAAGAAGAATATAGAGAGATAACTAAGAAAATAGATATATTACTGTTCTTTATCTCTATACTCTTTAACTAACTATTGTTCTATAATATATAGATAGATAGTAGGTATAACTACTTTACTGCAATAAGTAAGAGTTTAATATAATACCTTAGCCTAAAGTAAGTTTTATTACTATATAAAAGGATAGTGTAAATAGCAGTAGAGGTTAAATAGTAGTTCTATAATAGCTACTAAAGAAGCGCCTTAATTACTTCTTTAGTTTACTTATAAGTAAATATTAATAGCTAGGTCTTCCTAGTAGTAGCCTATATAATCCTAGGCTTAACCTAAAATTATATCTTTAGGAGTTTATAGTTAGCTTATAATAGAGTTATCCTTAACGCTACTAGCTAAAGCTTATTAATAGGTAAGGCTAAGGGCTTTATAATTTAAGTAGTAGGCTCTTAGAGCGTTAAGAACCTAATAAGACTAATGTTAGTAGTAGTTTATAGCGCTCTAATAAAATAAAGTAAGAGCTAAAAGGTTATTATATATTTTATTGCTATAAGCCTTTAGGAAATTACCTCTATATTATTATTATAAATCTCTCTAGAAGGTTTTAGTCTATTAATGCTACTACTTAAATTAAAGAATTTTTATAATCTTTTTAAAGAAGAGAAAGCCTAAGGCCTTCTACTATATAAAGAAGGGCTAGATTACTATATTAGGCTAAAACAGCAGCTAAATAGCTCCTTACTATTACTACTATAGGCTTTACTATACAATATACTATAGAACTATTTATTAGAAATTAGAAGGTAGGTAATAAACTTAATAGATAAAGGGTAGATTTAAGCTAGCTTCTTTTTAGCAGTAGTATCTATTCTTTTAGCTAAAAAGCTAAGTAAAGGTTAGTAATTCTATATTAATTATTAAGCCCTTAATAAAATTATAGAATAGAACTATTACTTTTTTCCCTTAATAAAAGAGACACTTAAGTTATTATTAAAGGTATATTAGTTTACTAAGCTAAATATATAGTTAGCTTTCTATAGAATCTAGATAGTAAACAGTAAAGAGCACCTTATAGCGTTTTATACCTAGTTTAGCCTCTTTAAATAGCTAGTTTACCCCTTTAGGTTAATAAAGGCTTTAGCTATATTTTAATAATATATTAATAGTGCACTAGAAAAGGCCCTTAGGGATTATATAATTGCTTATTTAAATAATGTTCTTATTTATATAGAGAGTTCTAGGAAAAACTATATATATAAGGTATAAAGAATCTTAGAAAAGTTATAGCTAATAGAGCTGCACTTAAATCTTAAGAAATACTGCTTTACTATAACTAAAGTTAAATACCTTAGCTTTATAGTAGTAGTAAGAAGAAAGATACACCTAAATCTAGAGAAAATTATAGCTATTTAGAAGTAGTAAGCTTCTACTAAGTTATAAAAGGTATAAAGCTTCCTTAGATTTATAAACTTTTACTGTAACTTTATATTAAATTTCTTAGATATTATAGAGCCTTTAGTTAACTTAATAAAGAAAGAAGTTCTATTTTAGTAAATAGAGAAATATAAGAGATTATTTATAAAGCTTAAGGAAGCTTTTACCTTATACTTAATCTTAGCTTAGTAGAACTCTAAGAAGAATATAGTAGTAAAGGCTAATTACTTAAAAGAGGCCCTTAGTAGCTGTTTATTCTAATATAATAAAGCTAGTGTACTCTAGCTTATAGTATACTATTTAGCGAGGTTATCTTTAGCTTAATGTAACTATACTATTTATAATAAGAAGCTTTTAGTAATAATATTTTACCTTAAAGCCTAAGTAGTAAAGTTATAGAAAGTAGTATACCTCTTTATAATTCTTACTAACTATAAGAATCTAGAATACTTTATATCTCTATAAGAGATCTTTAAGCGTTAAGCTAGGTAGGTAGAGCTTCTCTCTCTCTTTAACTACTATCTATAATACTGCTTAGGGCTATAGGTAGAGCAGCTAAATATATTATTATAATAAGAGTAGAATTAAGAGAGAGTAATACTGTAGATAGACTAGATTCTTTAGCCTCTCTTTATTAGCTATTTTAGCACTCTCTATAGAGATAAGGAGAAGAAGAAGGTTATAGAAAATATTGCAGTAAAAACAGCTAGTAAAGTAACGCTAAGAAGTTAACTAGCTAAGGCTTTATAGGTATTAGCTAGAATAATACTATTTCTAAATAAATACTTATAGAGCTTATAGAACTAAGGAGTATAAAAAGACCTAGTATACCTAATAAGGTTAAATATAGTTTAAAAGGGAGAGAGAAGGTTTCTATTAAAGGTAAAAATATAAGAATAAATTATAGACTATACCCTTAATATATAAAGGGCGTTAGTTTACTAGAGCTACCTTTAGGTCCTTAAGTATAAGCTATTAACTACTATACTAATATATAGAATATATAAGTTGCTAATATTAGGCTACTTAGGATAAAATACTATATTTTAAGCATTAATATATAACTACTACTAGAATAGGCTATTTTAAGATATTACTTAATACGTTTAAAACTGCTACTATTATAGTAGCTAAAAGAGTAGGAGGTTATAGTAAGGCCTATTATAACCTATTCTAGCGCTAAATAGATATTAGTTATAGATTTCTATAGATTTTATAATAGATTTACTAGCGCTAAGCTAAGCTATACTCTCTTACTTAATAGTTATTACTAACTAACTTTTAAAGTATATATAGTTAGAAGTAATAACCTCTATAGAGGTAGAGAAATACACTTTATAGTTTAAGTATTATTAGTAGTAGTTCTATAGGTTCTTAAAATAAATTATCTTTAACTATAGTTTAAACTAGTTAAGTACGTTTTAAACTACTCTTTATTGCCTTATTAGGATTAAATAATTACTATTTACTTCTTACTACCTATAAATAAACAGTAAAATAGAGAGAGTTAATTAGAAAGTATAAGTAATTCTATAGGTTATAGTTACTTTTTTACAGTTTAACTAGCTTAAATACCTCTCTATATACTAGCTAGCTATTAACAATAGAAACTCCTTAGTAATAAGTATAAGCTTAAACTAAGCAATATATAGATATAATATAGACTTTATCTAGAAGCTTATAGATAAAGAGAAGTCTTAAGTTTTATATAAAGAATAAGCTTTAGTGTTCCTTAAATAACTATAAAAGAGTATAAATATTACTTAAGCTGTAATTAACTTTACTTAATAAAGATAATAAAAGCAGTTAAATAGAAGCTATAAGCTAGTAAAATAGTATAAGGTAGAGAACTTAGTTTAGCTAATACTCTATTATATTAAAATAAACTACTTAAGTTAGAAACTTAATTAAGTTATAGTAAAGTATATAGTTATAAATATATTAACACCTTTAACTATAAAATTAGATATTCTACTAGAAATTTACCTAGTTTTCTATATTAACCTTATTAAGTAAGTAGTAATAAACCTTTTACCTTTTTAGCAGTTAGTAGACTTAAGACCTAGTTCTAAGCTAACTATAATAGATACTAACTTATCCCTTAAGGAATATAGAGTAAAGGAGATTCTAGCTGCTAAAAACGCTTTAAGCTAAAAAAGACACTATTAAGTGCTTATTAAGTAGGTAGAATTTATTTAGCTTATATAGAAACTACTAAAAAACTTTCTTAATATAGAGGCACTAGATTAATTTAAGTTATAGTAAAAAGATATTTAATTTAATAATAAGCTTAGTAAAGGTATAATAAAATTTTATATAGACTTTAATAATAACTTAATTATCTTTAACT
>JFHB01000329.1:0-22029 GCA_000729835.1 Atkinsonella hypoxylon
AGCACATAACAGATGCCGCAGCTATTAGCAAGTGTTAGCTGACCCAGCTAATAGAGGGACCTTCTAAGCTTAGTATACAGTAGATCTAGCACTAAGCCTAGAATTGTTACTAGTAGGGAATTGCACTCCTATAGTCTCTACTATACACACTAAGCCTGTGGCTGGCTCTGCAACTAGACCTAGACCTGAAAAATTCCGCAGCCGCAGGAATCGAACATATAAGCAATTGCTACTATATGTCACGGATTAATCAGGCCTTGATGCAATGCTTAACTACTGCACCAAAAGGTCTAGTCACAACCTTAGTTAGAGGAAGTGACGGTATCAAGCTCTATATAACATATTTAGCACGTAACAGTACGTCTCTATAGACGTTAACAACAACTTCTTATTCTCTTCTACGCCTACTACTACTGCTGCTATTGCTGTGCCCTTATTGTTACCCCTGCCTATACCTACACCTTATTGTGTGCTGCTAACCTCTACTACTGCTGCTCCCTTACTGCTGTATAAGGCTTCTCTACTGCTATATATTATTCCTTTACTCTTATAGAATAACCTTAAGGTAATACACTAGAAATATACCTACCTTTAGGTAGAGCTTAAAAGCTTAAACTACTTATAGCGCTAATTACTATTTATATTTCTAGAGCGTATAACCTTAACCTAGCCTACTGCCCCTTTAGCTTTCTTTTTCTCTATCTTTCTCCCCCTTAAGACTATACTTTTATACCTAAGGCATTAAGCTATTTAAGACGTTATATTCTTACTTATACCTATTAGAGTAAAGCCTTAATCTAGAGCGCTAGTTATATTCTTACCTACTCTAGCCTCTATACCTTCTGCTAGCGCTACTATTCTAGCTCCTGCTTCTACGCTACTCTAGGGACACTATATAGTTCCTCTAGCTTCTATTCTATAACTACTTAAAGAGCAATAGAGCGCCTTCTAGGTAGTTATACCTCTACACTATAAGTACTAATGCTCTCTTACTACTTACTAAGAAATTTCTTTTATTTTATTTTATTTTATTTTTTTTTTATAGTTATATAGGCCTCTATAAAAGGGAGTTTATTTTCTTTTATTTTTATTTAGAGGTAATTAAGCTATTATTAAAGTCTATATAAAATTTTACTATACTTTTACTAGGCTTATTATTAAATTAAGCGTTCTTTTACTATAACTTAAATTAATTTAGTGCCTCTATATTAAGAAAGTTTTCTAGTAGTTTCTATATAGGCTAAATAAATTCTACCTACTTAATAAGCACTTAATAGTGTCTCTTTTAGCTTAAGGTGTTTTTAGCAGCTAGAATTTCCTTTACTCTATATTCCTTAAGGGATAAGTTAATATTTATTATAGTTAGCTTAAAGCTAGGCCTTAAGTTAGCTAGCTACTAGAAAAGTAAGGGGTTTATTGCTACTTACTTAATAAGGTTAATATAGAAGACTAAGTAAATTCCTAGTAGAATATCTAACTTTATAGTTAAAGGTATTAGTATATCTATAACTATATACTTTACTATAACCTAATTAAGCTTTTAACTTAAGTAGTTTATTTTAATATAATAAAGCGTTAGCTAAACTAAGTTCTCTATTTTATACTATTCTACTAGCCTATAGCTTCTATTTAACTGCTTTTACTACCTCTACTAAGTAAAGTTAATTATAGCTTAAGTAATATTTATACTCTTTTATAGCTATTTAAGGAACACTAAAGCCTACCTCTTATATAAGACTTAAGACTTCTCTTTATCTATAAGCTTTTAGATAAGGTCTATATTATACCTATATATTACTTAGTTTAAACTTATGCTAGTTACTAAGGAATTCCTATTGTTAATAGCTAGCTAATATATAGGGAGATATTTAGGCTAGTTAAACTGCAAAAAGGTAACTATAACTTATAGAATTACTTATACTTTCTAATTAACTCTCTCTATTCTGCTGTCTATTTATAGATAATAGAATATAAATAGTAATTGTTTAATTCTAATAAGGCAATAAAGAGTAGTTTAAAAGGTGCTTAACTAATCTAAACTATAGTTAAAGATAATTTATTTTAGGAACCTATAAAACTACTACTAATAATACTTAAACTACTAGGTATATTTCTCTACTTTTATAGAGGTTATTGCCTTTAACTATATATACTTTAAAAGTTAATTAGTAATAACTATTAAGTAAGAAAGTACAGCCTAGTTTAGCGCTAGTAAATCTATTATAAAATCTATAGAGATTTATAACTAATACCTATTTAGCGCTAGAATAGGTTATAAAAGGCCTTACTATAACCTTTTACTCTTTTAGCTGCTGTAATAGTAGTAGTTTTAAATGTACTAAGTAATATCTTAAGATAGCTTATTCTAGTAATAGTTATATATTAATGCCTAGAATGTAGTATTTTATCCTAAGTAGCCTAACATTAGCAACTTATATATTCTATATATTAGTATAGTAGTTAACAGCTTATACTTAAGGACCTAGAGGTAGCTCTAGTAAACTAGCGCCCCTTATACATTAAGGGTGTAGTCTACAATTTATTCTTATATTTTTACCTTTAATAGAAACTTTCTTTTTCTCTTTTAGACTATATTTAACCTTATTAAATATATTAAGTTTTTCTATACTCCTTAGTTCTATAGGCTCTATAAGTGTTTATTTAGAAATAGCATTATTCTAGCTAGCACCTATAAAGCTGCAGCTAGTTAACTTTTTAGCGTTACTTTACTAGCTGTTTCTACCTTAATATTCTCTATAACCTCCTCCTTCTCTTTATCTCTATAGAGAGTGCTAAGGCAGCTAATAGAGAGAGACTAAAGAACTTAGTCTATCTACAGTATTGCTCTATCTTAATCCTGCTCTTATTATAATAATATATTTAGTTGCTCTACTTATAGCTCTAAGCAGTATTATAGGTAGTAGTTAAAAAGAGAGAGAAGCTCTATCTACCTAGCTTAACGCTTAAAGATCTTTTATAGAGATATAAAGTATTCTAGATTCTTATAGTCTATAAGGATTATAAAGGGATATACTACTTCTTATAACTTTACTGCTTAAGCTTTAAGGTAAGATATTATTACTAAGAGTTTCTTATTGTAAATAGTATAGTTACATTAAGCTAGAGATAATCTAGCTAAATAGTATACTATAAGCTGTAGTACGCTAGCTTTATTATATTAGAATAAATAGCTACTAAAGGCCTCTCCTAAGTAATTAGCCTTTACTACTATATTCTTCTTAGAGTTCTACTAGGCTAAGACTAAGTATAAGGTAAAGGCTTTCTTAAGCCTTATAAATAACCTCTTATATTCCTCTATTTACTAGAATAGAACTCCCTTCTTTATTAAGTTAACTAAAGGCTCTATAATATCTAAGAAATCTAATATAAAGTTACAGTAAAAGTTTATAAATCTAAAGAAGCTTTATACCCTTTATAACTTAGTAAAAGCTTACTACTTCTAAATAGCTACAATCTTCTTTAGATTTAAATATATCTCCCTTTTTACTATAACTATAAAGCTAAGGTATTTAACTTTAGCTATAGTAAAGTAGTATTTCCTAAGATCTAAGTGCAGCTCTACTAACTGTAACTTTTTTAGGATTCTCTATACCTTATATATATAGTTTTTCCTAGAACCTTTAGTGTAAATAAGGATATTATTTAGATAAGTAGTTATATAATCTTTAAGGGCCTCTTCTAGCGCACTATTAATATATTATTAGAATATAGCTAAAGCCTTTACTAACCTAAAGGGGCAAACTAGCTATTTAAAGAGGCTAAACTAGGTATAGAACGCTGTAAAGTGCTTCTTACTGTTTACTATCTAGATTCTATAGAAGGCTAACTATATATTTAGTTTAGTAAACTAGTGCACCTTTAATAATAACTTAAGCGTTTTCTTTATTAAGGGAAGTAAGTAATAGTTCTATTCTATAATCTTATTAAGAGCTTAATAATTAATATAGAATTACTATTCTTTACTTAGCTTTTTAGCTAAAAGAATAGATACTACTGCTAAAAAGGAGCTAGCTTAAATCTATTCTTTATCTATTAGGTTTATTACCTACCTCTTAATTTCTAATAAATAGTTCTATAGTATATTATACAGTAGAGCTTATAGTAGTAATAGTAAGGAGCTATTTAGCTGCTGTTTTAGCCTAATATAGTAATCTAGCCTCTCTTTATATAGCAGAAGGCCTTAGGCTTTCTCTTCTTTAAAAAGATTATAAAAGTTCTTTAATTTAAGTAGCAGTATTAGTAGATTAAGGCCTTCTAGGGATATTTATAATAACAATATAGAGGTAATTTCCTAAAGGCTAGTAGTAATAAAATATATAGCAACCTCTTAGCTCTTACTCTATTTTATTAGAGCGCTATAAACTACTACTAACACTAGTCTTATTAGGTCCTTAATATTTTAAGCTTCTACTGCTTAGATTATAAGGCCCTTAGCCTTATCTACTAATAGGCTCTAGCTAGTAGCGTTAAGGATAATTCTATTATAGGCTAACTATAGGCTCCTAAAGATATAATCTTAGGTTAAGCCTAGAATTATATAGACTACTACTAAAAAGACCTAGCTGTTAATATCTGCCTATAAGTAAACTAAAGAAGCAATTAAAGTGCTCCTTTAGTAGCTATTATAGAACTGCTATTTAACCTTTACTGCTATTTATACTATTCTTTTATATAGCAATAGAACTTACTTTAAGCTAAGGTATTACACTAAACTCTTACTTATTGCAGTAAAGTAGTTATATTTACTATTTATTTATATATTGTAGAACAATAGTTAGTTAAAGAGTATAGAGATAAGGAATAGTAATATATCTATTTTCTTAGTTATCTCTCTATATTCTTCTTCTAGCTGCCTATTAAGTAAAGGTTATTATATTATTTATATTACCTTTACCTTTATACTAAGCTTAAGGCTAAAGGTAAGCCTTTTTTTAACTTATTAGAGTTCTTCTTCTATATATTGTTTATTGCTGCTGCTTATACATTAGTTAACTCTAGCTTACGTTTTACTAGTTACTATTTATATCCTTAAATATAGTGTTAGAATAACTTACACTAAAGGTATTACCTCTTTTAGTAGTATTTTTTAAGTTTAGCCTTAAATACTTACTTTACTTATAGAGCATCCTTATTTAGTTATCTTACTTTAGATTTCTTTACGCTCTTTTTCTATCTCTATTAGGTTTCTATAGCGTTAACTCTAGTTATTTTAGTGTTACTATTCTAGGGCCCTTTAGAGCTAAAGCTATATTTTAGCTAGTGCTATTCCTTAATATAATATAACTTAAGGTTTAGCGTAATACTATAGTAGCGCTCTACTGCCTAAAGGTAGTTATAATAGAGAATATCTCTCTCTATACTATAATCTTTTATTTCCTTATTAAGCGCTGTTTATAACTTAGCTAACTTTACGCTATTATTCTAGTTAGCCCCTTTTATTAGTGTAATTTTCTTCTTAAAATAAATATAGAATTCTATAAACTACTTATTATTACTTTATTAAAGCTAATTAAGCTTAATTAAGGCTTAGTTCTATTAGTAAGAATTTATAAAGACTAATTCTAAGTAATTAAGGAACCTCTATATATTATATTCCTTTACTTTACCTACCTTATAATAGGTAGCTACTCTTTACTAGACCTTAGGCAATAAGCTTTAGTATAGGTAGTACTACTAGTTCTATATTGTGCCTATAAAGGCGCTATTAGCCTAGAGCTTTTAGGTAATTGCTATTTACTAAGCCTAAAAGCTCTATTTATTTCTATTATAAGGGTTTACTATAGGTAAAGGCTTTTGTTTAGGTTCCTTTAGCTGCTAGCCTACTGCAGCTTAAAGCTACTTCTTTTTCTATATATAGTTTATTATAAAGCGTTATAGTTCCTTTATCTATAGAGATTAGCTCTTAACTAATTCGTAAAGTGCTGCAATTTCTGCTGCTTTCTAGCTAATTTCTGCTGTATTTTTCCCTACTTCTCTATAGAGGTTAAAAGGGTGCTTAAGCTAACTAGCTAGGCCCTTATTGCTATAACTAAACAATATTGTTCTTACTAGTGTTCTATCTATAGAATAATTATAGTATATAATAGACTAACCTAGTAGCTACTGCTAACTAGCGTCTATAATAAAAACTATAATTATAGGGAGAAAAGAAGGAAGAGAGAAGGAACTAAAAGCCTCTCTATACCTCTATACTATATATTTAGGGGTAGGTCTATCCCTTTAGAAGCCCCTTTTAGTATATACTTTATAGCTAAAGTTCTCTCTCTAGGGCCTAGTAAAGTTTAAGTAACCTCTAAACGAATGCAGCTTACTTCTATCCCTTTACCTATATAGATCTCTGTCCCTCTCCTGCTGTTCTCTCTCTACTGAAAGACCCGAGCCTAAGGCTCGAGTCTATAACACTTATAGAGGAGCTTTAATTTACTCCCTACTTAATATAGTAGTTCTAAAGGCGTAAGTAAATTAAGCTTACTAGCACTAAGTTATAACTAGCTTAAGCGTTCTTACTTCTACCTAACTTAACTAGTTAATAATATATATAACTATATAGCAGCTAATAGTAAGTAAGGCAATAGTAAGAGCTATAAGGCAGCGCTAGAGCGCTACTAGTGTAGTAGAGCTAAAGGCTCCCTACTTCCTCTCTCTCTCTCCCTCTTCCTCTACTATATAAGCATATATATAGGCGTATATATATATATCTAGTAACGCTGCTGTAGCTGTTAGCCTAGCGCGG
Organism: Atkinsonella hypoxylon; assembly: GCA_000729835.1. Taxonomy (NCBI): domain Eukaryota; kingdom Fungi; phylum Ascomycota; class Sordariomycetes; order Hypocreales; family Clavicipitaceae; genus Atkinsonella; species Atkinsonella hypoxylon. The sequence continues at coordinate 6,755 of JFHB01000329.1, forward strand.
CAGAGCACCTACTGTTTATAACAGAGACCTTACTAGAGCTACTTAGGCTTTACAGCAGCATTCGTTATAGAAGCACTAGGGTTTTCCTCCCTGCTATAGGGTTTTTCTACAGTGGATTAGTCACTAAGCAGGGGTTCTAGCTCTCTAGCGTAATTTAATAATAATAATAGTTAACATAAGCTTAAAAGGATAAGGAGCAGTTTTAATGCAAATTGTTAATAGGTAACAACACCCTATATAATATAAAAGCGAATATTAAAGTAATTTAGAAATTAAGTATAATAGAATAAAGCAGAAATATAGAGCTATTGTCTAAATATTAAGAAAGCTATAAATTTATCTCTATAGAGTTCCCTTTACTCTAAAGACTAATTCTTAGGTGCTTATATATTAGCTTAATAGCACTATTAATAACGTCCCTAGCGCACTTGTTATACAATAGATTAGCTATATTATACTATTTAATTTTATAGTTAGATACATTCTAGGAGAAAAGAATAAAATAGCTAATACTTTATTATATAAAGAAGGTAGACCTTTTAATGCATTAGATTAAGTAGCTAAAGAGGACATTAAAGATTTTATTAACTTACAGCTTAACGTTAATAAGATTTAGCTGTACAATAGAGTATACTATACTTCTAGAACTTAGTAAATTATAGATTTCCTTTTAACATTATAAAGACTATTTAATTTAAATAAGAGTAAGTATAAGTAGCTTTATATAAGTACTAAGCAATACTTCTTAGATAAAGGCCTATTATAGAAGAGACTAACTAGTATAATAAAGGGTTCTACCTTAGTTATTAAAGACTTAATGCAATAGAAGAAGATTATTAAGGCTTTATATAAGTAAATAGGTTATAAAGGTATAGAAGTTATATTTTAAGTAGCTAGAATTAAATACTTTTAAAAAGAGCTCTAAAATATAGTTTAAGTAATAATTTTCTATTATAAGGTATACTAAAAGTTCGCTCCTTAGAGGCCTAAAGAGTTATTAATACTAGTAGCTTTAAGCAACCTAATAAGCAAGATATATATTAACACCTAATATATACCGCTTAATTATAGTTTTAAGTACCTTCTAGAAGCAAGATATAACCTTATTAAATAGGTAGAAGCGCGCTCTATATAGTATACTAATGTTACTGCTATTTAGAAATTCCTAATAAAGCTAATTATATAATTTAGAGTTTTCTAATTTCTAGTTTTTAATAGAGAACTAAAAATGTATAGAAATCTTAAAAAAGCAGTTAAAGCTATTAGAATTAAAGGGATTAAAACATTAGTATATAATTTAAAAGCTAATTTACTTATTAAAGCTAGTTATTAAACGCTTATATCTACCCTTTTAAAGATAGAAGGTTTTAATAGAAAGTAGTTTAAATTGCTAAATAAGGTACTACTAGCAGACTATACAGCTGTATAAGTGTTATACAGTAAATTTGCTTTTTACCTAATTTATAGTTAAGAGCTAATTCTTCCTTTAGAAGTTAAATTTCCTACTTAAAGGTTAATTAATTAGTTAGAAGTTATAATAATATAGAATCTCTTTAAAGTAAGAGTTAGAATACTAGAGCAAAAGGAAGTAAATATTTAGAAGGCTTATGCAAAAGTCTTTACATTTAAGAAACGCTTAGCTAATTAAATAAATTAGAATTAAGAGGCATTATTGTAAAAGGAGAAAGATTAATTAGTTCTAAAAGATTTAGTTCTTATATATAATATATAAAAAGTTATAGATATATTAATAAAGAAGAAGTTAGTAATACAATAAAACAGTCCTTTTAAGGTGTATAGCTAAGTAAAAGTTACTAGCACCTACTATTTAAAGACCCTAAATAGTATAGTGCTTAATAAGACTATTTCTAGGAATTACATTAAGAAGTTTAAGCTTAATCTAGAGGAATAGTGGACTTTTACTGCTTATAAATAGCTCTATACCCTATAATATACTGCTTAATATAGTAAAGACACTAGCGACTTTAAGCAAGATACTAATAAATTGCAACCTATTGTGTTGCAGCAGGGTTACCCCCTTACGTTCTTATATTAGCTTTATAAGGGATGCTACATACAGATTTTCTCTATAAGAGTGCGTATTGCCTAAACATATAAATAGTTTAAGAAGTAGAGAGAAAGCAAAAGCAGCTTCTGCTAACTCTTTTTAGCCTTTACTCCTTTTAATTAATTAATATCTTTTAGCCTATTTTTATTTACAATACTTAATACTTAAGAGATATTACTTTACTTCTACTAGCACTTTCCCTAACTCTTTAATATATTTAGCTTCTTTTATATATATATATCTTTTAAGCTATAATTAATATTTTATTTCTACCTTTTCTAACTATTTAATCTTTTTACCTACTATTATTTAATAGTATATACTAATAAATATCTTACTCTTTACTAATTCTCTTTAATCTTAATATACACTATATTATTACTTACTTTAGTATAAGCTATATAGTTATTTAAGGGTTTAGTTTTAAGGCAATAAAAATAGAGGCTTTACTAAGGACTTATTCTAATTAAAGTGTATTATATAATTAAAAGGTTTTTTTATAGAGATTCTAAAAGAAAAAAGAAAAAGCTATTAAGCATTAAAGATAGAAGAGCACTTTAGTTTAAATATTACTAATATAAAAAAGAAGGAAATTATAGAGATAAAAGCTCTATATTATAAAGAATTATTTAATTAAGAAAGAAAGAAAATTTCTATAGCTTTTTTAAGCTAAAAAGAGCTAAGCTTAGTTAAAGATAGTTACTATATTATAAATACTAGTTAATCTATTTAACCTCTATTTTACTCTTAGTTAAAATAGCTTTAATATAGTAAAAAGGAAGTTTTTAGATTCCTTAAATGTAATAATTATTTAATTATAGAGAAAAATTTCTCTTTTATTCTTATCTTAGCAGTTATCTTTATATTTACTACTATTAGTAATTAGGTTTTTAGCCTTTATATTTTAGCGTTAAGAGCTTATATAACTATAGAAGTAAAAGGTAAAAGTAATAAAAGTACAGTTAATATAGAGAATTATATATATTATACTCTTTCTATTAAGTAAAATTAATTATTCTTTTTATACTTACCTTCTATATTAAGCTATTTTATTAGTTATTTATATAAGTTTAGTATTTTATATTTCTTAAAGAAAAGTATAAGCTTTATATTTAAAGTAGCTAATATTAGCTCTAGTTAATCTAGTAAATTTTCTAAAAAAGTTGCTTTTAAACCTAAGGTTACAATAGAATTAAATACTTAAGATAAAAAAGCTAGTACTAATAGCGCTATAGCTATACCTTATAAAGCTCTTACTAAAGCTATAGATAAAGCTATTAAAAAGTAGTAAGCTTAAGCTACCTTTAATAAAAAGTTTAATATATACTAATTTAAAGAAGAAAATATTCTAAATTACTTAACTAGCTTTAAGCTAAAGATAAAAACTTTATTTATTCTAAAGGAAAACTAATAGAAAATATTTATTTATTATATTAACCTATTAATCTATAAGTATATAAAGGTTATTTATACCTTATATAATTAAAAAAAAGCTAAAAAGTAGCTTTTACTTTAGTATAAAGCTACTCCTTAAAATTAAAAGAAGTAAGCTAATAAGAAGCTTAAAGACCTAAAGAGAAACTATTTAAAAACTATAAAAAACACTCTTTATTAGCTTTAAGAACATTAAGCTGCTATAATTAGCGCTAAGCTCTATATATAGTGTAGTATAACCTTTTAGTTTAATTACATTTATAAGGCCTTACTAAATGCTATACTTACTAGCTTTATAGATTAAATAAAAGTTACTAGAGCTAAGTTTATTGTAATACTCTATAGAGAGTTATTAAAGCAGCTTAGCTAGTATATATAAGCTAAAATAGAGCTAAAAGACTATAATTCTAAACTTTATAACAATAGAAAAAACTACTTTTATATACCTTTAGGCAGAAGAAGTTTTAAGTATTATAGTATAAGTAATTTTAGTTATAAAGCTAAAGAAATTATATAGTTTATTTTAGAAGTAAAAGATTAAATAGATAATTTAACCTAGAAGTTTAAAGATATAAAGATTATACTTATAAAGTAAGTAGTTTTAAAGATAGATATTATAAAGCTTTTTAAAGAGAAGTTTAAGAAGAAAAAGGAGAAAAGGTAGAATATATATATTAATGCTATTAATATATATAATAATACTTAAAGCTTTAGAATCTATATAACTAAAAGCTATATAAAGTAGTATTACTGCTATTACTATAGTAAGAAAGGTTATTATATAAACTAATACTAGTTTTACTAGTATAATAATAAGATTAGCTTTATAAAATATAATTAAAGAGTAAGTATTTTAATAGTAAAATTAAATAATTTAGTACTATTTATTCTTATATAAAGCTTCCTTAATATAGAAAGTTATTTTTATAGGCTTATAGTGTTTTAAGTTAATTATTTTAACTACTATATTATAAAATAGTATTATCTTTAAATTAAGAAATTTAGTAAAAAAACATTAAACTATTAGAAGCTTAGTAAAAAAAAGAAAGAAATATTAGATTAAATCTTTAATAAAATTAATATTTCTAACTATTACTTAATATATATTCTACTAGAAGCTATCCTTAAGAGAGACTTTACTAATAGTACTATAGTAACTTTAACGTTTAAGATAAAGAAATATAAACCTAAAAGAACTCTTTATATATTAAGTAAGGAAAGAATTATAGCTTAGCTCTTTAGAGTTTATACTATAGAGATATAATACTTTACTAAGTAAAAAGAAGCTTTAAAAGACTAAGTAAAAAAAAAAGAAAAGAAAGCTAAAGAAAATAGCTTTATAGATATAAAAGTATAGCTTCTTATATAATTATTTAAAGATATTTTTTAGAAAAAGATTAAAGTTAGCTTATAAGACCTATTGTTACGGGATAATCATACAGACCTGCAGGTTACTAGTGCACGTAACCGCAATTATGTATAAGTAGTTAGAAGCAACACTTAGGTAGTTAGATTGAACAATTAACTATTATTTACTAGAATACTATTACTAGATGCTCCCTACAGCAACTCTTATAACTCCTCTTATAAATCTTTATATAACCTATTAAATCTAATAACCTATTGTTACTTCTAATAAACCTATATTAGATTCTACTGTAATAAGTAGTAGCAATTACTTCTAATTGTTGCTAACCCTCCTTAAGCTTAAAAAGCTAAAATTGCAATATTTAAGATAGAGTAACTTTAGAAGGAGCTTAGTAGAAAGAACTATATTCCTTTTACTAATAAAGAACTTAAAACTATACACTAATTCTATAAATTTTACTACTAAAATCTAGATTTCTAGATTTAAAAAAGGGATTTTATACCTTAAGAGAAAAGAAGCTTACTACTTTATTTTACTTACTATAAATTTATTAATAAACAGCTTAAATTATATAATTAACTTAAGCTAGTAGAACTACCTTCTTACTAGAATACTATTAATGCTTTTATAGTACAGTAGGTGTAAAGGTAGGTTAATAGAATTATTAATAAGGCTAAATCTACTAAACTCCTTATAGATTTACTAATAGTAATACTAAAAGGAAAAGCTAAAGCTAGATTATCTAGATTTAATAGCTTAAGAGATACTATTTATAAAGCTAGTGCTAGTTCTACCTAGGATATTAAAGGAAAGTAAGTATAGAGATCTAGATTTATACTACTTACTAAGAACCTAGATCTATTAAATATACCTTAAACTACTAAAAAGAACTTACTAATTAAAGAACTAGCTAAAATCTTACTGCTTTTATAAGCTTACTAAAGGTTTTATACCCTTAAGCTAAGATATAAAGCAAAGAAAGTAGTAGATCTACTTAAAAAAGGGAACCTCTTACTAGAATAGCTTATAGGTTTTTCTATAGAAATTAGTAGGTAAATTAGTAGAATTAGAGGAGAATTAATTAATAAAATTAATAGATTATAGAGAGAATTAAATAATAAAATTACTACTCTTTAGGTAGAGTAATAATACTTAGCCTAAAAGATAAAGACTATACTTAAGCCTTAGAATAAATACAATAAATAATACTATACCTAATAAAGCTTTTAGCTTAAGAATTATAAGTAAAGAGCTTTTAATCCTTACTTACCTCTAAAAGACAACTAGAACTAGAAGTAAGATTAAAAGCAACCCCTAAGTAAAGAAAACTATATAATATAGAGATACCTTAAATACCTTAGTACTTTTCTAAAAGAATAGAAGCTACTATAATTTCTAAAGAATCTATTAAAGTAATACTATAATAGTAAAGCTAAGAAGAGCTAAGATTCTAAAAAAGACTAGAATTAAGTATTTAGTAACTTTAAATATTAGTATATAAATTAATAGGCACTACACTATATTAGAAACAATAATTTCTAGCTAAATCTAGCGAATAAAAGGCTAAATCTACATTAGAAATAGAATAACTAAGGTAATATATAGTTCTAAACCCCTAAAGAATAAATAGATTCTATATAGAAAATTACTAATATTAGTTACTTTAAACCCTTTAACAATAGAAATATCTATAAGCTAATTTTATATAAAGGAAAGTACACTATTTTCTACAATATAGAGCTATAGATCTAAGCCGTTAAAGACTACTGTAGCTATAGTGTAATTAACGCCTAAGAAGCTATTTACATTAAGCTCTAGACTCTCTTTAAAGGGAATATATTAATATAGTATAAGTAGTATCTAGATTACTATAAAAAAATAGCTATTTTTAGTAGTTTAAACTCTATTTACACTACTATCTATAAAGAATTTAGTATATAGATCTAGAATGCAATAATATAGCTAGATTTAGCTAAGTTTATAGAGTAAAATATAATTAAAGAAAAATTATTTAGGGAATTTACCTCTAGAGTATTCTAATATACCTATATAAATAGTAAAACTACTAATCTTTAGCTTCTTTTAAGACTCTATTATAAGCTATACTTAAGATTATAATAGCTATACCTAATTTTAATAGTAAAAGACCTAAGATCTATATATATTACTATAGTAGATAATAAGGTTAAGGATCTATAAAAATGCCTTAAGGATTTAGAAAAATAATAAAAGTTAAAAGACTATAAAAAAAATACTAATGCTTACTATACTTAAAGTAAATCTAATAGTAAAAACTTTAAAAATAATAAGGTAGCTTAAGGTAACTAAGCTAACTAGAATAAGAGCAATAGTTAATTTTAGTTCTAACCTCTATTCTATAAAAATTACTAGAATAATTATACTTAATACCTACTATAAAACTAAAGGAATTAGCTGCTAAAAGAGCAGTAACCTTAGCCTTAGTAAAACTAGAATTTAGGGGCTAGCTAGAATTATTAGCTAGAGCTATAGTATCCTTAGTAGCTTTAACGTTTTTAATAATAAAGCCTACTATAGAATAATAAGGAATATACCTATATAATAACGTTTAAAGATAAATCTAACTAGAAAGACTATAAAAAGTACCTTAAAAGCTATAGATACTAGCTAATAGAAGAAGAAGAAATAGTTAATACTAAGGAACTACTAACTAGCCTAGAATCTAACTTTATTAAAACCTATTTTACTAAAAGTAAAGAAAAGTAAAAGAAAAAGGTTTAAATAGAGGTAAACTAAAAGAATTTATAAAGAATTTAGATAGAGTAAGTAGTTAAAGTAGTTATAAGGCTATAGCTTATTAAATCTAGTATTTTAAAGTTAAATTTCTTCCTAAAGATTCCTATTTAATTCTATAATAAAGGACTATTATATTAGATCTACCTAGATACTAGAACCTCTTTAGTGCTAGTTAATAAAGTATAATTAACTTAGTTTAGTTAGAATATAAAATAGGTAAAAATAGAGCTAAAACTAGTTACTAAAGTGCAATTGTCTTTCTATATCTCTAAAACAGCTATATTTAACTTCTATATCCCTAGATCTATATATAGTATACTTATAACTAGCTATTTTACAATTATAGCTAATATAATAAGTAACTTAGAGCTAAAGCTTCTTCTAGGTTTAACCTTTCTCTATAATTATAGTGTTAAAATTAATTTTATCTGCTCTAAAGCTACTATTAGGTCTATTTATAATATAGTTATAGAAATAGGTATCTTCTAGCTAATTTTAAAGAGTTTATATTAGAATATAACAGCAGTATAAGCTATAATAATTCCGCTAAAATTGTAGAAGTATATTCTAGTTAAATAGAAAGAGGTACTAGCTAATAAAAAGGCTACTGCCTACTATATATACTTAAAATCTAACCTTATTCTAGATGTATTACTTAGTATAACTAACTAGAAATAAATAGTAGCCTATAACTATTTAGATAAATTTATTATAATCTAGAAAAATTAGAAAGTTGCTTATCTCTAGTATAATAAAGAGCTTAAGGCTAACTATATAATTATAAACCTATTTAATTTATATATATATTTTTCTAAGGATATTGCACCTAATAATAGTCTATTACTTATAGAAGATTATAAGATATAGAAAGAAGGTAATAGTAGTAGATTTAACCTTAAGAAAGTTAATAATAGTATCTATATATATAGAATCTCTTGTTCTAAGGATGTACTATATATCTACAATAAATATAAGGTTAAGGTAGAAAACTTAAACCTAAATATTATAGCTAAACTTATTAACTTAATAGATAAATACAATATTTATTATAATAGAGGTATTATTCCTATACCTAAAGACTAATATATAAGAGTAGATCTAGTAGATAGATAGTAGAAGTAGCTAAAACCTATTTAAATCTACCTACTAGAAGCTAAAGATAAAGCTAAACTAGATAAGGTTTATAATAAGCTATATTTAAGTAGAAAGATATTGTATTTAGATAACTTAGTAGCTATAGCCTACTTAGCCTTTATAGTATAGATTAAAACCTTAACAGAAAGAAAAGAATAAGTTATAGTTAATATAAGGCTGCTTAACAGTGTAGTAATACTAAATATATACTCTTTACTAGATTAATTAGATATTATAGCAGATATATATAGTAAGAAGATGTTTTTGCTCTTTAATATATTAGGGTTTTTTTACTAGCTTTCTGTAAAATAAGAGCACTAATCTTATATAGTAGTAATATTAAAATAAAGATTAAAAGCATTAAATATAGCGCTTATAGGCTTTAAGAATGCATTAGCTTTTGCTTAATAGTATATAGACTAATTATTTTAAAAGCATTAGTATTTTATATAAATTTATATTAATAATATTATTATATTCTCTAACTCTACTAAAGACTACCTTATATACCTTAATATAGTCTTATTAATTCTAGAGAAAAATAAGTTAATAATAGCTATAAAGAAGTTATTTATAAACTACTTAGCTATTTAACTGTTAGGTTTTATTATTAATAGTAATAGAATTACTAATATAAATAATAGGCTAAAAGCTTTTTAAAAACTTAAGTTTCTAGTAAATCTTATAAATCTAAAGACCTTTATTAGTATAGCTAGCTTTTTATAGAAAAGTATTCTATAGTTTAATATATAAATTTACTTACTATAGAAACAAAAGACTACTTTACTATAAGAGCTTTATAAGAAAAGCTTAGCTAATAGTTTACTAAAACTAATACACTAAAAGAAAGCCTAAAAAGTAACGTTTTTACTAAAACCTAAGAAAAAGAAAGTATTCTAAGAAGTAAAGGTATACCTTAATAAAAACACTATTCTATAGTACTATAACTCTAGTAAGTATTTATTCTTTAAAGTTAATACTTATAAGGAAGGATTTAGGCTCTTTATCTTCTAGCTTATAGGTAAATAGAATAGTTATAGTATACCTAGTAAAGACATTAAAAACAATTAGCTTTAACTAATTCTTTTTCTCTTAAGATATACTTTTAACCTAAAGAAACGCTATAAATTAACTAAGGTAAAGGTAGCTATAATTATATAGAGTGTTTAAAAGCTATAGAAAATAGTTTAATCTAACTGCTACACTATTAATATTATTATAGACTACTTATTAGCAAAAGGGATTATTAAATATACCTTACTTACTACAATAGATCTAGATAAAGCTAACCTAAAATTAGCTAAAGTAGCTAATTATTTATTATAATTTAACCTAAGAGTCTTCTATATACTAGAAGTGCTAAATATAGTGCTAAATGCGCTCTCTAGGTTGCTAGTTATAGTTTTATACTAAAAGAAGGCTTATAACAGTAAATTTAATAAGCTTAATATAAGTGCATTTTTTACTAAAGAATATAGTACTACAGCAGTATTAGATAAAGGTTTAAAAGAGGAAATTATCTAAGGCTATAGTTTTAATCTAAAGCTTAGTAGAATTATAGAAGGTATTAAGGACTTTTATAAAAAGTAGAATTAGTAAAATTAATAAAGAAAACTAAGGATTCTACTGTATAGATAGACTCTATAAAACAATAAACTTTTATACTATTATAATAGAAAAGGCTTATTCTAACTATATATACCTATAAAGGTTGTAAGATCTATCCTTAAAATAGTCTATAATAATTAGAACTATTTTAGCGCCTATAGAATAGCAGTAGAATTATAGGTAGTTTACTTTCTGTAGATATATAAGTAGATTTAAGCCTATATTACTTACTGCTATACTTATAAAGAAAATACAATTAACTGCAGTAAGCTACTAAAGGAATTAAGGTTATTAAAGTTAGTTCTAACTCCCTTCTATATAATTTCGCTTAATTTTATTATTAATATACCTAAAGTTAGCTTAATAAACACTTTATAGCAAAAAGATAGATATAGCTTCTATAACTTACTGTATTTAGTAAATTGCCTATTTAGTAAGTAAATAATCCTTATACTTAAGTATATAATATATACAGCAGAAATTTAGGTAGAACTACTCTTATAAATACTATATTTATTAGACTAAAGCCTTTCTAAGTAGATTATAAGTAACTAAGATCTAAAGTTTATTTTTAACGTTTAAAGAAGTATATTTATCTAAATTAGAAGTAAATTACTTATAGCTATAGCTTACTACCTATAGATAGATAGAATAGCTAAATAGAAGAATTAAACAGTTATTATTGCTGTTTAATACTATATAGTTATAAATCTAGATACACTATAGACTGCAATACTTTTAGCACTATAGCACTAACTTAATAATACAGTAGTAGCTAATATAGGGATTTCCTCTAATAAACTTATATATAGTTTCTAACTAACTACTATTGTTAATTTAATCTAATTAGATAATGTTCCTAGCAATAGAATAGATATAAGCAATATAGCTATACTTTAGAAGCTATACTAGCAAAAGGCAGAAATAGCTATTAGTATAGTAAATACCTTAAGTAAGATTAAATATAACGCTTAGTATAAGTCTATTAACATTAAAGTAAAGAATATAGTTTACCTATAATTACACTAAGGATATATACTTCTAGGAAAGCTAAAAAAGAAATAGTCTTCTTAATAAATAAAGCTATATAAGGTTCTTATAAAAGTAAGCCTATTATTGTTTTACCTAGATTTTCTACTAGATTTATATATATACCTAGTAGTATTAGTAGCTTACCTTTAGAAGCTAAGATAAAGTAAAGACCCTTTTAACTAGAAAGAGTAACTGCTACTGCTAATTACAATAGAAGGGTTTAGTATAGAGAACTATTAGGAAATTAAGTAAATTTATACCTATTAAATTTAATGTTTCTATAGTAGGTTAAGTAAGCTGCATTTAGAATTCCTTATACAATAGAAAGGGTTCTCTACTAAAGATAACTAATAGATTTCTAAAGATAAGCTTAAAGTTAATACTTCTAAAATTATAAATAAATATCTATAGAAGCACTTTATAAATTAAGAAGAAGAGTATTAGCATTATTAAAAGAGTAATATAGCTTACTAAAAAACCCTAAATTAGCTAGTAAAAGCTTACTACTAACTCTTTTCTTTATAAGTCTTAATTTCCTTTATTATATAATAAATTGTTTAAATCTCTTAATATCTTTTTCTTTATTTCCTTATTTATTATTATTAAAACTATTAAAATTAACCTATATTATAGAATTATAGAAGGTTAAGAAGAAAACACCTATAAATCTATATACTGTTGTTTTAACCTACTTTTCCTGTAAATTTACCTTTACTTTTATAAATTTCTATACTTTCTACTATATAACCTTTTCCTTATACCTTTATATATTATAAAGTCTTTATAAATTTATTAATACTATTATAGCTGCTGCTCTTTCTATCTCTTTAGGCTGTTATTTAGCTACTTTTAATAGTTAAATACTAAAATACTACACTAAAGGCAATAGACTGCCTGTAGAGTAAATTCCTATAGCTTATAGAACTAACTAGCCTCTATAGAGCTACTTCTAGCCTTTTTTATCCCCTTTATAGAAAATCTACTACTATTATCCTTTTCTTTTAGTAGTTTAGAATTATTAATTCTAGTAAACCTAAATAGCTTATTCTAAGAAGGGAACAACAATAGTAACTATACTTAAGCTATAATACTGCTACTATTTAAACCTAAAGAAGAATATATTACTTCTAATATATATATTAATTATAATAATAGTTCTAACGCTAAAAGTAAAGGTTTTAAGTTTAAGGAGTAAGAATATAACTATAAAGGTAATATAGTAGCTATAGAGCTAAATAATATTAAAACTTATCTTATATTACTTAATTTCTACTGCCTATATAGCACTTTTAGTAGGCCTAGAAGTACTAAGAGCACCTTAAAAGTTAATAAGTTTATCTTTAGCACTATTTTTATAGAAATTAAAGATAATATTAATATTACTAATATAGAGCCTATTACAGAAGACTATAGTTAGTATTACTACACTAATAGAGCTAAAGAAAAGGTATAGAATATAGAAAATGCTATTTACACTTATACCTATAAATTTGCCCTTAAAGGCAGTATAATAGATAAAACTAGCATTAAGGTCTCTAAAGACAATATATATTACTTACTCTAGTAGAATATAGTAATATATATCTTTAGAATTTATAATAACTATAAAGTAAAGCGCTAAAACTAGCAATATAAAGGTAAAGATGCTAAGGCATCTATAGGTAACGCTAGAGTAGCTAAAAGAGGTAAGATATAGGCAAAAGTAGCTACTACTGTATACTATAGTAGCAATATAGTAAAAAGAGATAAAGAAACTATTACTATAGATTTATTTACTAGTTTACTGTTATAGATAGTGTTACTTACTATTTACTTCTCTAATAAATTTAGCGGAATTAACAGCACTATTGTAGGTGCTTTAGCTAGTATTAGCTATATAGACTTACTCTTTATTCTATTAGCTAAGGTGCAATCCTAAAGCTAGTGTAATAGTCTTCTTTAGAAGAAGTATAAATCTAACGCTAAAGAAATAATTAAAGCCTACCTTAAGGATACTTCTATAGGTAGTAACGCTATATAGAAGCAACTTAACCTCTATATTACTAAAATTAATAAGTTAAATAAAAAGATTAATTAGGTTAAAATAAAGGCTAAAGGAGGTCTATTTAATAAGTAGTTTAATAAATTATAGACTACTATCTATAGTATATATAACTAACTAGATAGTATAAGTTAATTTAATAAAGGTATTAATAACGTTCTTAATAAAAATAAAACCTTACTAAAGGTTGCTAGTAATATTAATATACTATAGGTAGAAAGCAGACGCTTATAATATAAAATTAACTATATTTATATAGACTTCTTAGAACACTTAGCTAACTAGCCTATTGCTATATAAGGCCTCTTTAGTAATAAATTTAGCACTATTTAATGTAGAAGAAGTACTTAGTTTATGCTAATTAACCTATCTTTAATGCGTTTCTCTCTATTAATTCTATAAGAGATACCTTCTACAGTAAAGCTAACGCTAACTAAGGTAAAAACGCTAACTAAGAGGCTAGCTATAGATAAACTAGTAGAAACGCCTACTAAGCGTAAGACTAGTGCCTTTTAGGTAAAACTCTCTTTAAAGCTGCTAGAAACGTTCTTTAGCTTTACTTTCTAGAGAGAACTAACAGCTTACTACAACTAACTAACAATTTGCTGCTATTACTAATGCCTAGAGATTAGAATAGGCTGTATATATATAAAGAAATATACTAAAGGGATTTAATAGAAAATTTACTTTAATATAGATTAATTTTTAATGCTTTTAACACTATATAGAATAATTTTATATAAAGAATATACTATATAGATTTAATAAATTAGCTTTATTATATAAGATTAATTTATAGGATTTAATATTATCTAGAATTATTTTACGCAACTTTACTTATATATAGAATATAGAATAAGCTTTAACGCTCTATTAGGTCTAAGGAAATCTATTAATTTAATATATAGATTTAATAGTTACTAGATTATAAGTGTAATTTAAGCATTATAAGTGCACAGAAAAATACATAAATATAGCAACCTACGCTGTAGATTGCACTACAACAATAATAATATATACTTACGCAATAAAATAATAACTACCTTTCTACGCCTTTTATAACAGCTAGATTAATAAGTTATTTAGTTCAATCTAATATGCCTTCTAACAACTAACACTTAATTTTTAGAATAGCTAGAACAGCTAATCTTTTTTGTAGAGGCAGCACTTATTATAGAATAATTATATAGACCTATAGGTTACTAGTGTATATAACTGCAATTATATATAAGTAGTTAGAAGCAACACTTAGGTAGTTAGATTGAACAATTAACTATTATTTACTAGAATACTATTACTAGATGCTCCCTACAGCAACTCTTACAACTTCTCTCACGAATCTTTACATAACCTGTCGAATCCAACAACCCATCGTTACTTCCGACAAACCCGTGTCGGATCCCACCGTAACACCTATACTAACTAATACTTATACTTATAGAAGCAATAAAGAATAAATACTTAATGTAAGTAAATAGTGTTAATAAAGTCTATTATATTAATAGAATAAGTAGTAAAGTTATACCTCTATATTCTATTTTAAGGAAAAGGTAAAGAGTTAAGAAGTAAAAAGATTAATTAATTAATATTATTAAAACAATATTTACTATAGTTAAGAAAGTAATAGAAAATAATAAAGAAGATATTACTAATAAATATATAAAATAACTACTTAATAGTATCTAGAAGGATTTATAGAATATTATATAAAAATATATAGAAAATTATATTAAAGAAAAGAAGTTTATTATAAACCTATAAATAAATACGCTTTATATTAAAGAATTAAATAGTATTTTAAAGCTAAAAGTAAT
>JFHB01000330.1:0-21786 GCA_000729835.1 Atkinsonella hypoxylon
AGGGTGTTTACCGTTAGCGTTCACTAACGCGAATTTTATCCTTTTTATTTATCTATGTTTCCTTAACTTATAATCCTTTGTTTCTTACTCTTATATTTATTTGTTTATATTAGCCTAGGCTAGCTCTGGTTATGTTTTAGTGTACAAGTATAACTAAGAAGGAAGAAGGAAGGTAGGAAAAAAGGGAAGGAGGAGGAAAAAGGTGGGATGATCCTTATTAATGATCTAGTATTTATCTAGTGTACTATGTTGATTTATATTAAATTTAAGTGTGAAGCTTTAAAACTAGTATTGTATATTTAATTATATTTAATAATAAATATGAAAAATGTTTTTAAACAAATGCAGAATTTGGGGTTATTTGCCAGTGGTATAGTAGCACATCATTACGGTAGTAAGTTGTTAGACCATAAAGAGAATCTAGAGGAATCTAAAATTCAAGCTATTAGAGACAATAAGCTTGACGATATAGCTAATAATGTTAAAAAGTTAATGGATAATTGTTCTAATATTTCATCTAAGAAGGATTCTTTAAATGGAAAGGAGATGGTGTTATCTGAAGATAATATCTCTTTTTTAAATGAACAATTAAAAACTGCTGAAGAAAAAGGGAAGGCTGTTTTAGATTCTTTAAATAAATGTTCTTCAAATGTAGATTTCAATAATAAACAGAATCTACAAAATAATGTTAATGATATGCTTTCTGTAACTGAGAAGATTAATAAGTTTTTGAATGGATTTAGTAATAGTAAGGGAGGTGGTCATAATTTTATCTCTAATTTAAATGATGTATATAACTATCTTAATAATATGACTCTTTTAGAAGAAGCTTCTTTATTACATATATTATTATTTTCAGTTATTATGTTAACTCTTTTTAACATATTAATAGTGTTTTTTAGTAATGAAATTATAAAATATTTTAATTTAGAAAATAAATATCCATCTTTATACGCTTTTTTTAAGTTACGTAATAAATTACAAAGATATTATTTAATATGAAATATATCTACATTGTTTATTATATGTTTAGCTGGTATTAGTATAAATATTCTAGCTATTTATTGTTTAAATTAGATTATTATTAAGAGTATTGTATGATAATACTTTTTAATATTATATTTATGATATATAATTTATCTAGTGTTCTATTTATAGTACTTTTATTTAAAGTACTAATATTAAACTAGTATTGTATTTTAGATATAAACAAATTTAATGATAAAATTTATTGCTACACTAGGAAGTTAGTGTCCTCTGAAGGTATCTATAAAAATATGAATATGAATATTTTCGCTGTATCGCAGCTTTATTCGAATAATCCCTTGATCAATATACCACCACCCGGTGGGCGAAAGGCAACTAAATGTTATTCAAATTTATCATATAATAATAAGTTTAATGTTTGAATTAATTGAACTAAGCATTTATTTATAGGTTTACATGTAGAAAAACGTTTTAATAACTTTCGTGAATAAATTATAAATACGGGTCAGATTTCTATAAATACTGATTATTCTTATATTGTAAAAGTAGTTTTAGAGGGAGGTTTATGATTAACATTATCAGATATACAAAAAGAATTTAAATTGAAATCAAGTAATGATGATATTTCTATAAAGAAAATGTATACATATATTCTAGGTAGATTAGATGCTCGTATGTTGGAGTATAATTCAGTATTTAAAGATTCTGCTATAGAAGCTATTGTAATAGAATTTACAAAAATATCTATAAACCCTAATATTAAATTACCTGTCTCTTTACCTTCAGTGGGTGGTAATAATTTATCACAAAGTGAAATTAAAAATATAGAGTTTAATTGAGGGGTTTTGGTTAAGGTATTAATATAAAACATGGTATACCTTTATTATGATATTTTGAAAATTTAAATCTTCGTTTTTCATTTGATAATGAAAAAGTAGACTTAGGTTTATTAGAAAAAACTTTTAGTAAAATTAATAGAGAGAGTAATAAAGATTATGCATTAGATGTAGATACTAAGTTTTTCTTAATAGATTGTAAAGGTATAAAATATGTTATAGTCGAATCTTCAAAATATGTTACATCCCATAATTATCTTAATGTCTATAAAAGATGTTTTTCTTTATATGGTGATAAAGTATCTGAATTAAATGATATCTTATATTCAGATGGTCTGTTGAAAAGACAATTAGGTAAGTTAGCAGTCTTCTTAAAAAATAACCAATTTAATTATATGTCGCAAACTTATAAATTCAATTCAATAAAACAAAATCAATTAATTAATAAAAAGTATGATAGTAAGATAAATTGAATTCCTGATAGTAGAATTGGTGTGTTTGACCTATAAACATTTTTGGATGATAATGATTATCTAAGTAAAGTTTTTGCTATTGGTTTTTATACTCGTTTAGATTCGGAACCTGGAACTTTTTATATTGTTCATTATCATTATTAATCATATACGTATTTATCTAGGATATCGTCTTGTTAAACGAGCTACTATTGCAGGTGCTGGTGATGCTATTGAAAAAAAACAGAATGTACGAGGACGAAAGAAATGATGGTAATCATCAAGATAATAAAGGTGATACGGAAAATAAAGATAATACTGGTACAAAAGATAATACTGGTACAAAAGATAATAGTGCTAAGTAATCACTATTTTAAAAATTGTTTATTTAATATTATTTTATAATAGTTAATAACATTAATAACTCTAATAAATAGATTTTATTTATTATGATCCTTGTAGTAAAGCAACCAAACATCCAGGCTTACCGAGAAAAGAGTGGGGAAGAGATCTTGTCTATTTTATAGTCCATAGATTTAAAGCCTTTTATAAACAATTATAGATATGTGTCGCTGCTTGCGCTTCTTAGTTTTTACGAGCTTGCGCCGAAACTAAGAAGTAAAAACAGGAAAATATATATTTATTTATCTAGAGTATTTATATAAAATTTTTATCTTGTATTGTATTTTTTAGCAAAAAATAAGTTATGTTAAAATATATAATTTATTATTTTGGGATAGAATTACCTGAAAATACTGCTCCTATTATAGAGTATGGTTTAATGTTGCTATCATTTGTCTAGTTATTTTGTCTTGTTTTCTGAATGTATTTGGTTATTTAATAGCTTTTTATATTTCGGAATATTATAATATAGATAAGAAATATCCTAAATTGAAACGTATTCTGAATTATTTTAAAAAAGCTTATAGGGTGTTTTTGATTATTGAGGTTGTTATAGGATTTAGTGGTCTTATTTTTTTTTTAATTTTTTTTAGGATTTTTACCTTTGTTTATAACGTAGTTTATGATTTCTTTGTGGGACGGTGTATACTAATATACAACTATACAGCTATGTTTTTAGTTTTGTTTATAGTTTGTGCTTGTTAGCTTAGCTTAGTTTTTACTTCACTGTTAGCAAAACAGTGATTGTATTATAATGTAATATTTTATATGCAAACGATGCGAACCTTGTGAGTAAGTAGGTAAGGAGAATGCAAGATATAGCTACAAGTATAAGTATAAGTATACTTTTAAAGGATGATAATATTTACCTAGTATATTATTGTTAGGTTGTTCGATGTAGGGTAGAGTTCACCTTCGGAGCCTTAATTATTTATTGTAACGCTATTATATAATGTGTTGTGACAACTAGTATAGTGTTTTTAGTTTAATCTATATGGTATGGATATGTTATTTTGTACAATTTGTTTGTTAATCTTTATAGGGGTTTTTAATATTACTTATACGATGATAACGATCAATTAGTAACTGATGTACATAAATGAAAAAAATATTTACAAATATTATCCCCTATGTTATTAGTATTTATATTTCAATTACTTTTTTATGAATTAGAATATTACAGTAAGGATGGAATTTTAACTATTAATATTTTTAGTTCAGGGTTATATTGAATAGGTTTTTGTACTTGTATAGATAATGGAGCTGGTATGGCGTTTAATATTGTATGTAATTATAAATTATCACCTATTTATAAAGTTTTTTAATATTTATTGGTGGTACTATAGGAGGTTGTCTTGGTTTTATTATAGGTAAACTTTTTTAAATAATATTAATAAATTAGTGGAGTTTGGTGGTCCAGCTGTTGTGAAATAGTAGGATGGATAGGACGGTACTAGTAAAAAAGTATATTTATTATAACAGTTTGTTTTACTTTATTGTTATAAAGTTATTAATTTTGTAATTTAATGTGCAGAATTTATCCTGTTAAATTTGGATAGTTTTTCTCTTGGTTAATAAGTAGCAATGGTTATTTACAACTAGGCTATTAAAACTTGTATTTATTTATCTAGAGTATCTACATTTTATTTTATATCTAGTATAGTTATTATAATTTACGTACGTGTCCATGAAAAATAAAATAAAAATATCTATAGAAGAGCTTGCGCTTCAAAAAAAAATAGATCAGTATGAAGAATATATTAAAAATTTAATATATTCAAATCCCAAAAATAATATTATTAAAGAATGTTTAAAACCCGAATATAATTTATTTTATATATATAAAGATATATATATATTAGCTTTATATATTAACAATTTATATAAAATATTATATTCCGAAGAAGAGGTTGAGAATTCTAATATGAATTTATTAAAGGAAATTAACACTTTAATTTATGAAAAGACATATATCTATAATAATAAGTTAAACATTTTAATAGATCATATTAACAAGATTAACAAAATCTTTCTATTAAATTACTCTAATGTAGTATTAGAAGCTACAATTATGAATAAGTTATATTTAGTACAAACATTTTTTAATTCATGTAATTTTGATTATAGTAAATTTGATTTATTTATTTACAGTAAAGAAAATATTAAAAATAAGAATTTGATAGAAAAAATTGAAACTCTAAATATAAAATTAGAAAATAATACTAAAAGTTTATACAATGATTTTAAAGGTTTAGATATACCTTGTCTAAATTTATCAGACTGTATAGTATTTAATAAGGAATTAGTGTCAGAAATTAAGAATGGGTGAAATAAAGTTTGGTCAAATAATGATCAAGTATCTAGTGAAAAAAACAAAAAGAATGAAGGATTGTATATGGTAAATTTTAATATATTATATAAAAAGATGGATAGTAAAAGCATATCTCAAACATTAGTATATTCATATTATAATTATAATAGTATTTTTACCTCTTTTTTAGTTAATTATATGGAACAACTAACTAATTTGAATGTAAAAGATCTGAATCTTAATTCTACTATATTTGTTATAGATGAATTATTAAATAATTATAGTTTATGAAACAAAGATAATGTAAATGAATTTTTTGCACTTAATGTAAATAATATATTAAAAGGTAATACTAATACTTTAAATATAGTTGAATTATTATTATTATTTTCTATAAATGGACCTATGTTTTTAAATGTAGAAAAAATGTCAATTCTATTACATACTTTATTTCAAAGAAATAATAAAGACATTATAGATTTTTATTTTAATAACAGTGAATTTAGAAGTTTATATACTAAAATAAAAGATGGAACAATTCAAATTAATTCTCCATTAAATAATTATAATAATAATATAATATTTCATTTTATTTTTTTAGTTAAAGATCTAAATAATTTATTAAATAAATTAAAATATTTAAACGTTAATGGAGGACCTCAGAAAGATAGAGCAAAGTGCAGTTTATTGGATAGTAATTTAGGTAGACTTGACGAAGGATTTAGAAAAAGTATGTATTTACATAGTAAAAATTATAATACTAACTTAACAAAAAGAGATTTTAGTTTCAATAATATTCATGTGAACTTAGGAAATGTTAGATGATATTCTACAGTTTATAGTAAGTCATATAACCCTAGGACTAGTACAGGGTATACAGGGGGGGGGTGGGGTAAAAGAGGGGTCAGTAATTTTGAGGAAGCCTCAGTACAAAGAGAGTACATTGGATAAAAAATATGTAACAGCTAATTCTCTACAAAGTATAGCTATTTCTCCTTTGGATGATAATAATATTAATTCTAATAGTTTAGATTATATATTTACAGAAAGGTTGTTAAAAATAGTTATTTATCTAGATATGTTTATAATTAATTAGTTTATATTTTAGAAAATAATTTTATAAACTATAATACTCAAAAGCTAATTGAAAAATTTATTTTTAATCAATATAATGATTTATCTGATAATAATAATAGTTTGATATCGGATTTAGATTTGTCTATTATAAATAAAGATTTTAAGGAGTTTTCATTAGAAAAATTGAAAATTATTAATAAATATATTATTAATCTTAGAAACGAATTAAATAATAATAATAAATTAAATGGTAATATTAATAATATTAAAGCAGATAAAGTAGAATATAAAAACAATCTATTTTTTCATGGTTATAGAGAGGAAAGCTTCATTTCAAATTTACCCCCCAATTTGTCTTCTTTAGTATGAGATAAAACGTCCTTTACACGTTGAGAGAGGACACCTTATACTAAGATGGCCCCATCATTCTTTGATTTAATATTATAGATAATTTTCATCTGATTCTTGGTTAGTCACTTTCTAAGATAACCTGCCAGGCCTAGGTTGAATGTACATTACCCTACTACCTCAATTAGCTAAAGAACATCGAGGAGACTCGACGAATTGAATATGAAGATAATAAATCTTTATGTTTTAACAAATATTATGGAGATGACTCTTCTCTATTAATATCCTTAGATGTTTAGTATTTACCTTTGTTGCTTTAAGCTATGACTGATAAATGCTGACTTCTTCGTGTAACAAATCGGGTTAAGTAATAGATAATTAATAATAAATAATACATGAAAAATTTTATAGCCAAATTCTTATATAACTTTCCATTGGCTATTTTCAACTATGGTTTTTTTTTTGCAACTTTAACTAGTTATTTTTATCCTAATGATAAAATGACAACCCTTCCCTACGGACCCGTAGGAAGATTTTTTTCTTCTACTTCACTTATATCTAACAATACTATAAATAATTTTTATAGTAAAATATCTTTACATTATAAAGATGATGTTCAATATTCGGTTAATAGATTTACACATACAATTAAACTTCAAAATTTCTGTATTCACACACTTGGTAACCTACGTTTATATTCAACTAACGAACGTGTTAATTTGGATTTACGTAACTTGTTAATAAATAAAGGTGAAGTACTTTTTTTTTATATCACCTATTTACCCTGATATTGATAAAAAGATTAGTTAGGTTAAATCACCTGTAAATAATACATTAAAAGATATATTCAATAAATATTTTAATAATTCACCTTTCGATATTGAAATGGAAATATCTTTCTTTATCCACACTAATTTAGATTTGAACGTTAAATTTTTACTACCACACGATAGCGGAATTGAATATGCCAGATCTAGTTTAAGTGACGAGTCTTTTACAAATTTTGTATTAGCTGGGAATTTATTATATAAAGTGTATAAAAATCATGGTTATCTTCCTTATATAAAATTTTTATTAGAAAAATCGTTTACTACTCAATTATTGTGTGATACTATTCTATTAATTTATAATAACTTACTAAATATAGCTGTTAATCATAAAAATTCTAATGATCAAGAGGTTTTTATTGACTGTATAAAATCTATTTTAATAAAATTAACTAAAATAGTGTCTTCATAAGAGAAAGAAATCAAATATACTAATAAAAACCTAAATGACACGTTTAATAACCAAAATTTATCTTGTAGTCATAAAAGGTTATATTTTAAAAACAATAGATTGTTTCATTCAACCTATTTATACAAAACTGTTAGATATATTCATATTGAACGTAAAGCTTCTGTATATAATAGTATATATGATGAACTTAGATTACTTTTAATTAATAATCCTATAAATAAGGATACTCAATTAAAATTAGCCAAATTTCTAGTTGAATATGCCTATACAAATAGTTCAAGTAAGGATATATCTAATATCCCAAGTGAATTGTTTAGCTATAAACTAACTAAATTTTTAATACCTTATAAATCAAAATTAATAGATGAAAATCAAAATTTTTATAGAAAAAATCTTTATATGAGAAATAAGGTAAGACTGTTCATTATTACTATTTAGCTAATATTTTACAAGATAAAAATTTTATTGTAAGTGTGATTTTAGTAGATTTCTAAAAATTATATCTAATTACCAACTTAATCTATTAGATAATAACCATGGTACAGACATAGCTTGTGAAATAGGAGACGATTTAGTTCGTAAATATTTTTATGAATCATATTTAAAAATGAAAAAAAAATCTACCTTCTGATTCTAATTATACTTTTTCAAATTGAAAAGAGGATAATCATGAATTATTGATTCGTTATCTAGATATAGATTTGCAAATAAAAATGGCTGGTGTACTTATTGAATGAATGGAAGATTGTGATCTAATCGCTAAAAGATATATTAATATGACTGATACTGATAAACATAAACACCATATATTCATACCTTCGTCCACATTAGAGAAAAATATACAATCTAATCTAGGGGTATTAACTCCTAGTGATAATAGTAAAGATGTTTTACAACAACCTGTGGGTATAATGTCTTTGCCTATGAGATTACCTATGATATCACCACCTAAAAAATATATTCATAGAGGTAAAGGTAAATATTCATTAGGAGGATATCTATTAAATGATGAAATGTTCACCGATGAAGTTATATTAGAGAACTATGAATTAAGAGAACGAACTGAAATTAATAAGGATAATATGATATATGATTTAATTAATAATATTAATTCTGTAGGATATAAAATAAATACTAATATACTGGATTTTATTTATAAATATCCTAGTTATTTTGGTGATGAACTATTAGATGAAAGCTATATCCATCCTTTGTCACTTAAATCAAAGTTAACTAAAATAGAAAGTAAAAATTATGAAAAATATCACAGTAAACTAGCTTTACATAAAAATATTTTAAATATAGCTAATATTTACGCTTTATTACCTGAATTTTATTTTGTTACCAGATTAGATAGCAAAGGTAGATTATATTGCGTAACAGAATATCTAAATTATCAATCAAATGATTTAGCTAAAGCTTTATTATTATTTAGTAAATCCACTAAAATACATAGAGTGAAAGATATAAATTCTATAGGTTATCTTAAAATGTATGGAGCTAATTGTTTCGGAAACAAGGTCGACAAACTTTCAGGGGATGATAAAATAGTCTGAGTTGATGAAAATGAATCTCTGATTAAAGACTTTAGTAATGGTCAATTAATATCACAAGCCGACCATAAATTCTTATTTACATCTTTTTGTATTGAGTATAGTAGATGATTAGACTTTTATGAAAAAGAGGTTTATTTTGAAACTAATTTACCTATACAATTAGATGCTAGTTGTAATGGTTTTCAACATTTAGCTTTACTGAGTTTAGATGATAATTTGAATAAAGAGCTTAACTTAACATCTTCTACCTTTGTAGATAAGCCTAAAGACTTTTATGGATATGTTTTAACACATGTATTAGATGCTATTGAAGATAGAAATAAAGATATTGAAAAGTCTATACAAAAACATAAAGATGACGAAGAGTTGTCAGCAAAACTATCTCTAGAAAAAGCAGCTTATGAAAGACTAAGTAACTTTAATATTCAAAGGAATTTGATAAAAAGATGTGTCAAGACTATTCCGTATAATGCTACTAACCCTAGACTAATCTGTAATATAAAAGATACGTTAGAAACTTGAGTTGAAGATGGTGAGACATGATATGGTTTAAAGGTAAATTCTACGATTAGAATAAATTATAAAGATTTAAGTTTTCTAGTTTTAGATATAAAAAAGGTATAAATCAATTAGCTCCACATGTAGGTAATCTGATATAAAATAACCTCTTTTAATATTTCGATGTTCTAATTTAAACTTACCTAACTCTTTCCCTAACCTTAGCGAGAATTTCCTATCCTCTCCTGATTAGATTTATTTGTTGTGAAATAAATTCGATTTATTGTGATGATATTCCATGTGACATTTTCTACATGATTTGCTTAGGTTCTTAGAGTAGCGTAGCTTGAACATAGCGTACCAATACCCATCTATAAGTAATATCACTAATGAATTGCTTAAATATAACAGTAATATTTACAAAGCTTTATTGAAATATAATTATCATAATTTTAAGTTAGAGATATTGTAATATTGTGAAAGTAGTAACTTAATATAATTAGAACAATATTATATAGATTTGCTCTAATATATTAACATAAAGAGGTTCTACTTTAAACACACCACACAAAAGCTACAAATAAAAATATATAAACCTATACCTGAAGCCCTGGTGAGATTCAAATTAGCTAAAGTACTATTCGCTAGCCGTTATAAATTTGTTGTCCTTAAATATCAACAAATAGGCTCGCGCTATGCGCAAGTCACGCTAGTACTAGTTGTTATTAATAAGAAGAATAATAAAACTAAATATCCTTCTATAGGTTTGTAGCTCTAAATTTAAATGTTACTCATAATGTATTGTATGAATAATAATATATAATTAAAGGATACCTATTTAATAATAAAATTAATGAAAATAAAATATTAATGTTTAATACTACTATACATAGTATGATATGCCGTAGTCTAACAGGTAGGACATAAATTTTTGGTATTTACTAGTAGGTGTTCGAATCACCTCGGCATAAGAGGCAGGGCAAGCTCCACTATTGAATTAGCCTAGCGCAAGATATAAGGTAGATATAGCTCAATTCGGTAGAGTAACTATTTGTGGCATAGTCGGTTCCTGGTTCGATCCCAGGTATTTACCCTAAATGCCTTTTTTTTTTTGCGTATAAAAAAAATGACAAATTTGCGCCTAGATCTTAATAGAATTCTAGGATTTACTTAGTTGAGTGTGTGTTTTCTTTTAACAGTTCATCACTTAAAAGTAAATTAGGTTGAAGCTAACTTAATGTCAGATACAAAGATCTTCTACATATTCTTCCAAATTATTTTGAACATAGTAGGAATAATAAGTAAAAAAAGGAATAATTGTTGTGATTTTACCTTAAACTCCTTACTTTAATTAATAAAGTATTACCTCAATAGTTGCGCAGCTGCGCACATATATACTTTAAGAAAAAACGGTATTAATCAAAGAAAAATAACATTAAACTGCTAAGGGATAGCTTTAGTTTGCCCTATTTGTGTGATCTTCCATCAAGGATAGCTTGCGCAAACAAATTAAAAAACTGCACAATATATAATCAATATTATAGCTTCAATAAATTTGCTAAATATCCTAGGGGAGGATTCACTCCTTTACTCACATAAGCTTTCCCATATACTATACCTTATAAAAATTTAGCTTTTGAAAATACTGTTATTATAATACATCCTGCCTGATAGACAGGGTTTGTTTCAGAAAATGGTTCTTTTAAAATTCATATTAGAGAATGAAAATTACAAAAAATAGATAATCGTGTATCTTTGTAATTACTCAACATATTAAAAAGTTTTATAAATTAATTTAGTGGTAAAACTTCTTAAATAATTACATTAAATATATATATATAAACATCCTAGAATTTGAATTCAATCTAAAGATTGAGTAAATATTCCTGAATAAAGTTCATTTGTGCTCCGCCGAAAATATACTTAACTAGAATAAAAATAGAAGAGCTTTCGCTTGCCCTGCAATATGCTCCGTCTACTAAATTCTAGTTATTACTTTAAAAGCTTTAGTAGTTTAACGGTTAAAACCCCGACCTCATATGTTGGTAATGGAAGTTCGATTCTCCCCTAAAGCTAACCTTATTAATAGTAAGGTTGGATTTTTACAATATATATTTAACTATGTTAATAACTTCAATTATAGCACTTTTACTTTCTAACGCCGTCAATTTAAGACGTGATATCTCTATTCTATTTAATAGAATAGCTATGATTATATTAATGTATTGTATATTAAACGATATAACTTCTTTAAATGTAATTACTAATGGTTTAGCTTTACATGGAGGTTTATTGTTCATTACAAATATAACACAAACATTTCATATTTTTTTATTTTTAATAAGCATATTAGTTATTACTTTAACTAGTTTTTACCCTAGAAAAGTCTGAGTATTAGAATACTCATCATTAAAAGATTTAATCTTTAATAATTTTGTTTATTATAATACAAAGATAATAAATAAAATGGGGGAACAATTTAAAATAATAGAATACCCTAACAACAGTTTGGGAGACTGTAAAATTTATGGGGAAAAACTGCCAAATTCCGGGGAAGCCCTAAAGCTTTTGATACCAAATCTGGTTGAATTTTACCGTGGTGGATGAATTAATTACTCATGTAAGGTAAGAAGTCAAAAGATGATTGAAAAAGAAATGGGTTATCGCGGATCTAAGTCAAATAAAGGTAACAACTTATTTGTAAAAGAGCAACGAGTAGACGGTAGTTGCATAGAGTGAAAAAAAACTTGCCCTATGTTAAGGTGTACTCTTAGAGGGTTCGAAAGAATAACCTGAACTGGAATCCCTTCTAACCAAATTCTAAATAAACAACTATATTCAACTGTTAAAACTTCAAAAAATATTCTTGAATCTGAAATATATGCTAATAATGAAAAGATTTTTAGTGGATTAAACCCTTGATTTGTAACGGGATTTATAGACGGAGACGGTTCATTTTCTGTTTCTATTGCTAAAAAAAAATCAGGTACAGGATGAAAGATTCAACCTATATTTTCTATAGGGTTAGATTCAAAAGATTTAGATCTTTTAGTCAAAATTCAAACTTATTTTAAAGCAGGTAAAATCTATACTAGTAAAAGAGGTGTAATTTATTACACTGTAAGTTCGATAAAAGATATAAAAAAATATATCTTACCACATTTTGACAAGTATCCTTTATTTTCTCTTAAATTAAAAGATTATTTAGTGTTTAAAGAGATAGTTTTTCTTATGGGGGAACATAACTCCTTATCAGGTGTATTAAAAATCTTTTCTTTAAGAGCTATTTTAAACAAAGGACTACCCAAGACAATAAAAAATGAATTTCCAAATATAAATCCTGCTATTGTACCAGAGTTTAAAATATCTCGTGTCTTAAATCCTCATTGAATATCTGGATTTATAACTGCAGAAGGGTCTTTCTTTATTTCTCTCTATCCTAATGAGAAAAGAAAAGTAGGATACGCTGTAAATCTAATATTTAGTTTAAGTCAACACATTAAAGATCTAGAATTACTAAAATTAATTGTTAAGTACTTGGCTTGTGGTACAGTTAGAACACATAATTCTCGTGAATTAGCTGAAATAGTTCTAACTAGATCAGCAGACATTAATCTAAAATTAATTCCTTTCTTGTCTAAATATACTCTTTCCGGAGTAAAGTTATTAGACTTCGAAAGATTTAAAAAAGCATCTCTTTTAATAGAAAATAAAGTTCACTTAACTTCAGAGGGAATTGTATTAATAAGAGCAATTAAAGATACAATGTATAATCGAGAATTGTAAGGTTATAATTCAAAATTGTAATCTTAAATTAAAAGTTTATTTAGAATTTATATGATAAATCCAGTTATAACGTTAGTATTACTATTTATTATTACAGGTGCGACATTTTTAATGTCTACTAATGATTTAATTTCTATTTTTTTAGCTATAGAATTACAAAGCTATGGCTGTGCGCCGAGCGAGGCGTATGTTGAAGAGGTATGAACTATTGCAAAATTTTACATACTATCAGGTATATTTGGCCCTCTATGAGGATACCTGCCACGGGTAATCGTATGGATAACCGCTAACAACGACATCCACTACATAGCAGATTACAAATGCGAAGATAAGACTGGGCTGCCCCAGACTGATATCGACGTAAGTGGGGATAGTCATGGACAGGATGACAAACTTGATACGTACAGAGTGGCCCAGCTTGGCCCGAATGTCATAAGCAGAATACAACGGCATTTGAAAGGGAAATTAAATGTTAGTGGAGGTAGACCATACTTCACCAATTGCCAAAAACCCAATACTCACTTTAATATAAAAGTATATCGTGCGCAAGGTCCTAAAACTATCACTCCAAACACATACATACCGCAACCTCGGGATCTAACCGCCTATGGATATAATTTATATCTACTGCGGGGACGGAGCTTTCATAGTAGTAGCCTAACAGCTACAAAGGAAAGCAGTCGGAAATCGTCTATCTCAAATACACATGACTCTAACATAAATGACACAGGATCTCTCAACCCTACCAAGGGCAGCGAAACTACAATGTCAGCTAGTTCGTGAGCTATGAGAGAATTGAACAAATATATAAAACATAATAAAACGTATAACGGAATAATAAATATCCTGGCTAACCCTGAATTTCTAAGTATATGTTACGCAGAGATAAAGAGCAAACCAGGGAACATGTCTAAAGGAATAAACGAGGAAACACTAGACGGAATCAACCAAGAATGATTCGCAAACATGGCCAATCAGATCAAATCAGGTAGATTCACATTCTCTCCTACCAGAAGAGTAATGATACCTAAGCCAGGTAAAACTGAGCTTAGACCTCTAAGTGTTGGTAATCCGAGAGAGAAAATCATTCAGAAAGCAATTACTGTACTTATGGAATTCATTTGAGAAAACAAATTCTCTGACAATTCCTACGGATTCAGACCTGGGAAATCTCTACACCAGGCCTTATTTCAACTGTATCGTAATGGATCCTCGCACCAATGAGTCATCCAAGGGGATATATCTAAATGTTTTGATAAAATACCACATAACATCATTATGAAACGTATGGAAATTGTCACCACATGTGACAAGACTTTACAATTAATTCGAAAATCGTTAACTGCTGGCTTCATAGATCCTGCTACTAACGAACACATACGTCCCACCGAGGGTACCCCCCAAGGTAGCGTATTTAGTCCTCTTTTGGCGAACATAGTACTAGATGAACTGGATCAAAGCATTGAAAAGATCAGAACATCCTTTGAGTCAGGTAAGAAAAGATCTAGAAACAAGGAATATGATAAACTCACTTCGCAAATCCAGTATCTACAGAAATCCCTAGCCGGTTCTTCAGCCGTGAAGGAACTAGCAGATATAAGAAGATCCTTACCTAGCCTCAATCCTATGGACCCAAACTTCAAACGTCTAATGTATCTTAGATACGCGGACGACTTCGTGATATTAGTTACTGGTAGTATTGATGATGCTAAACATATTAAACATCTTGTAGCAGATATCCTTAAGAAGAAATGTGGACTAGAATTACATAAAGAGAAAACAACGATTACAGCTATTAAAGAAGGGTTCACCTTTCTAGGTGCTCATTGCATTAAAGTCACAGCTCATAAAGCTGGTCTTTCCAAGAGTAATCTAGGGAACCCCTCTAAATATAGAATGAGAATGAGAATTGAGATACCTATCCACAGCCTTATCAGTAAGCTAAAAGTTAATAAATTCATAAGAATTGATCAACACAATATGCCCACGGCCACGGCAAGAAAGGATCTAATTAACTTCTCTCATCATGAAATAATCAGCTTCTACAATCAGCGTATCCAAGGGCTAACTTCTTTCTATAGCTTCGCAGCTAATCTAACAAGCCTTAGAAAGATCATAATGTTCTTACAACTATCATGTGCACTTACATTAGCCTTAAAATACAAATTAAGAACTAAGAAAAAGGCCTTCAACAAGTTTGGCAAAACATTAGCCGACCCTAACACTGATACAAAGCTGATACTACCCTCGGATCTAAAAGTGAAGCACAAATATTATGGTGTCAGTAAAACTGCACCTGAGGACAATCTAAAAGCCTCGTGATTCAACAAAATCACTAAAACAAGCCTACACCAAAGATGTACGATATGTCAAACATCTGAAAAGATCGAGATGCATCACATCAGAAAGATCAAAGACGTTAGAGCCAAAATCCGAACAGGCAGTAGTACATACGCCCAATGGGTTGGTTCATATAAACGTAAACAGGTACCTTTGTGTTCATATCATCATGATCTGTTACATAGACCTAAATTATTCTGACATGACAAAAATCCGTAATTACAGTATATAACAACATATATCTGGAAGATACCGATGGAGAGCCGTATGATGGGAAACTATCACGTACGGTTCGGAGGGCAGGGTAACCATTCCACTGACCCTACTATATATATTAAGTACTATATATAGAAACTCTGAATTGTCTACTACAGGAGGTTTAATGTACTTCTTATTAGGTGGAAAATGATACAGTGAATCATTTTTAAGCTGCCTACAACAGCCAAACTCCGGGGACATCCTAAAGATTTTGATACTAAGCTATAATTGAAAAATTATAAGCGGCTGAACTAATCAC
Source organism: Atkinsonella hypoxylon (assembly GCA_000729835.1). Classification (NCBI taxonomy): domain Eukaryota; kingdom Fungi; phylum Ascomycota; class Sordariomycetes; order Hypocreales; family Clavicipitaceae; genus Atkinsonella; species Atkinsonella hypoxylon. The sequence goes on from JFHB01000330.1 coordinate 16,350, forward strand.
TCAGGTACAGTAATAAGTCAAAATATGAACGAAAGTGAAATGGACAATCGCGGATCTAAATCAGATAATTGTATATCTGTAAAAGAGCAACGAGTAGATGGTAGTTACGTAGAATCTAATATATTTTGACCTGACCGTCAAAATAGATCTACGTTAAGGTGTACTCTAAAGGGTTTCGAAAGAAACTATCAAATCAGAATATTATCTAATCATTTAAATTTAAATAAGTATCATGCGTATTCAACAAAAGCCTTACATTCTAATCAGGAAGATTTAGATACGGCTGTAGTCCCTATTAATCCTTGAGCCTTAACAGGTTTTATAGACGGTGAGGGTAGTTTCATTATAGGTATTTCAAAGAATAATAATAAGGTAGGATGGCAAGTAAAATTGGAATTTTGACTATCATTACATGAAGCGGATAAAGCCGTATTAGAAAATATTCAGAAATATTTAGGTGTAGGTTACATATTTAAAGATGAAACACACAAGATTTTTCATTACCGTATTGTATCAGCTCAAGATTTAAGTGTAATTTTGAATCATTTGTCACAATATCCCTTAATCACTCAAAAATATGCAGATTATCTACTTTTTAAACAAGGGTATGACTTAGTAGTTAATAAAGAACATTTAACTACTAAAGGATTACAACAGATAGTTGCATTAAAAGCTTCAATGAATAAAGGATAGCTTGCGCACAGATAATTTGAAGGAATATTTCCCTAATGTAGTAGGAGATATTAGACCTTTAGTTGTAAACCAACTTATACGTAATCCTCAATGGTTAGCTGGGTTTGCATCAGCCTCTGTCCCCGGACTCGGTGACGAGGCCGAGGGGCTGAGGGTTGTTTTTTTATAGGTATTAATAAGTCTACAACTACTAAAACCAAGGTTAATATACAACTGGAGTTTCAGATAACTCAGCACGTTAGAGATAAACTATTGATTCAAAGTTTAGTAGAATATTTAAACTGTGGTAGTCTACAAGAGGTTAATAATATTGTCAGGTACCGTGTAACCAAGTTTCAAGATCTTTCTGATAAAATAGTACTCTTCTTTAAAAAATATCTTGGTATAAAGTGTGAGAATTTTAAAGATTTTACCAAAGTGATTAATATAATGAAGGATAAAAAACACTTATCTTTTAAAGGGATTGAAGAAGTAAGAACAATCAAACAAGGGACAAATACAAAAAGATATAAAAGTATTTAAATTACAACTTATTTAAATTTATTTGAAAGATAAATCTGATAACTTATGGGTTTAAGTTCATGTTTTATTGTTCTAGGAACAGCCTTAGTATACGCCAATTTAGGTAGTACAAGCCTTGACAATTTATATATTGCAATAGGTATAAGTGACACTTACACTATAAATGATACTTGATATAACCCTAATTATATCAACTTATCTTTAGTTGTGTTTGTAATAGGATTTTTGTTTAAAATAAGCGCTGCGCCGTTCCATTTTTGAGCGCCAGAAGTTAATGACGCAATACCTACAATAGTTACTACTTTTGTAGCTTTAATTGCTAAAATATCTATATTTATATTACTATTACAATTAGTTTACTATACTAATAATAGTTTCTATTCTTCGGATACAGAAATGAGCTGAACATTCATATTATTAATGAGTTCATTATTCTCATTAATAGTTGGTACAGTAGTAGGTTTAACTCAATTCAGAATTAAAAGATTGTTAGCGTATAGTACAATCTCTCACGTAGGATTTATGTTATTAGCTTTAGGAATACATAGCGTTGAGTCAACACAAGCGTTCTTATTTTATTTAACACAATATATAATAAGTAACTTAAATGTATTTATTATATTAGTTGCTATAGGTTTCTCTTTATATTGCTATACTAGTGATAACAAAGAACATGAAGAATTAATGGATAAAACTAATTCTCCGATACAATTAGTTAGTCAATTAAAAGGTTATTTCTATATAAATCCATTATTAGCTATAAGTTTAGCTATTACAATATTCTCATTTGTAGGAGTACCTCCTTTAGTAGGATTCTTTGGTAAACAGATGGTATTAAGTGCGGCTTTAGATAAAGGATTAGTATTCTTATCTTTAGTAGCTATACTAACAAGTGTAGTAGGTGGTATTTATTACTTAGGTATTGTAAAAGAAATATTCTTTACTAAACCTGATTATAAAGTAAATACTTTACTAGAAAATTTAACATTAAAGGGTAATGTGATGGATAACAGTAAAAATGTTGTTAGAGATGTAAATTTCAAATATAACAATATAGCTATATCATGTCCAATAGCTTTTGTTATATCTACTATAACATTAATAATATTATCATTTATATTTATAAATAAAGAATGGCTAAGCATGGGTACCATATTGGTACAAATCTTATTTAACTGTTAAATGAGTAGCGTAACTTTTTTATTTATACTTGTATGTAGTATAGCTATCTTATTTTTAATACTTAATTTCGTATTAGCACCTCATAATCCTAAAAATTGAATAGGGAAATCAATAATATATTGGGATAAACTGCCAAACTCCGGGGACACCTTAAAGATTCTGATACCAAGCCATATATGAAAATATATGAGTGGCTGAACTAATTACTCAGAGATGGTAACAAGTCAGAATATAAACGAAAGTTTAATAGGCAATCGTGGATCTAAGTCAGTATTCTATAACTGTAATACTGTAAAAGAGCAACGAGTAGACGGCAGTTGCATTAAATATAGAGCTTGTCGCTTTAAAAAATATAGTTTAATGTTAAAGTGTACTCTAGTGGGCTTCGAAAGAAGTTATCCAATCAAAATCCCTTCTAACTCTATAAATTTAATAAGAAATTTATCTACGCTAAATTCTAAACTAGATCCTTTATACATAACTGGGTTTACAGACGGTGAAGGTTCTTTTATATTGACTATAATTAAGGATAACAAATATAAAACAGGTTGACGTGTTGCGTGTAGATTTGTAATAAGTTTACATAAAAAGGATTTAGTTTTACTAAATAAGATTAAAGACTTTTTTAATACTGGTAATGTTTTTTACATGGGTAAAGATGCTTCACAATACCGTGTAGAATCCTTAAAAGGTTTAGAAATTCTAATTAACCATTTTGATAAATATCCGTTAAAAACAAAGAAACAAATTGATTATAATTTATTTAAATTAGCTTATAATTTAATAAAAAATAAAGATCATCTTACACAAGATGGTTTATTAAAACTTGTTGCTTTAAAAGCGGGTATTAATAAAGGTTTAGAGAATGAATTATTAGTCGCAGCTTTTCCTGATATTGTTCCTATCTTAATCCCTGAAACTTATTTAAATAAAAATATAGAACCTCATTGATTAGCAGGATTCACAGATGCTGAAGGTTGTTTCAGTGTTGTAGTATTTAAAAATAAAACTTCTAAGAACGAAGAAGGGTTAAAATTATCTTTTATTTTAACTCAGAGTATTCGAGATGAATATTTAATTAAAAGTTTAATTGAATATTTAGGATGTGGTTATACAAGTTTAGATAGTAGAGGAACAATTGATTTTAAAGTCTCTAAATTTTCTAGCATAAAAGATATCATTATTCCATTTTTCAATAAATATTGTTTACATGGTAATAAATTTTTAGATTTCACAGATTTTAGTAAAGTTGTATTATTAATGGAAAATAAAAAACATTTAACTCAAGAAGGATTAAATGAAATAAAAAAAATCCGGGATAAAATGAATACAAAGAGAAAACAATAGTTTTTTAATTACTAAAATCTATTATTATTTATAGGTAAGAGAAATTTGATTAAAACGTACCAAGAAAAATATAGTATATTCGAATGTGGTTTCCACAGTTTCTTAGGACAGAATAGAGCTCAATTCGGAGTTAAATTCTTCATTTTTGCATTAGTATATCTAATATTAGATCTAGAAATACTAGTAATATATCCTTTTGGTATGAGTGGTTACGAAAATGGTGTATACGGTTTAATTATCGTATTACTATTTATAGGTATCATTACAGCCGGATTCATATTCGAATTAGGTAAAGGAGCTTTAAAAATAGATAGCAGACAATCGTACAACTATTTCAACAAATCTAAAAAATTTGTTAATACATTTATTGAAAATAATTAATCATTATTTTGATTAACTAATCATTCTAATTTTAAGGCATAAATCAAACATTAATCTAAATTCTTAGCTTGAGTGACTTTGTGAAAAACATGATCTAACAATATAAACCTAGGACTTTCGCCGCGAGACCTCTAAATTAAAAAGTATAACAATGAACGGGATTTTTATGTTTTAATATTATACAAATATTATGTTACAATCATCAAAAATATTAGGAGCAGGATTAGCTACAGTGGGTGTAGCAGGAGCTGGAGTTGGAATAGGAGTAGTCTTTGGATGCTTAATATTAGGTGTAGCTAGAAATCCCTCATTAAAAAACCAGTTATTCACTTATTCAATTTTAGGTTTCGCTTTATCAGAAGCTACAGCGTTAGGCGAATAGCGCTGTTTAAAGAGGGTGAATTGCAGGAAATACATAGTTTTTATGTAAATTTGCAGCGAAGTTTAATATAATACAATTACATATATTAAAACCGTTCAACGACTAGTAGATGAGTAATGTATATACAATAATTCTACCTAAAGTGCCCTCATATCTTATAATTTGTAAGGTATAAGACATAGTCTAAATAAGAAAGAGATTTCTTACTAAAAGTATTAATAAAAGTATATAAAATATCTTTTATATGTAATAGTTTGTTACAAACAAGATTCTATACCACAATTAATACCAATTCAATAATACCACCAAGAATATAAAAATCTTATTATGATCCTCTTAACCAAAGAGAAGAAATACGTAAAGATAACAATAGTAAGGTAGGAGTGTATGCTTGGGAAAACCAAATTAATAATAAAATATATATTGGTAGTGGTGATCCTTTATACTTAAGATTAAGTGAATATTATCAACGTTGATACTTAGAATCTAGAAATAATATATATATTGTAAGATCATTAAATAAATATTCTATGAAGAACTTTAATTTACATATTTTAGAGTATAGTACTTCTGAATATGTTATAGAATGTGTGCTTCGCACAAAAATGAATAGATTTAATTAGACCTGAATATAACACTAATCCTAGAGCCGATAGCGCGAAGGGCTATAAACATACTATAGAATCTATAGAAAAAATGAAATTAGCTGCTACAGAATAGCTTGCGCACACATAGTGAAGAAGTTAAAGAGCTTATGAGTAAAACACGTAGGGGTGCAAATAACTCCTTCTTTAATAAAAAACATACAAACGAAACTATAGAATTGTTTAAAGAAATAGCTAAAAACAGAAAGTATGTTCCAGTTAAGGGATTAGAAGTTGAAATAATAGATCTACAAACTAAAACTACTACTGTACATAGTAGTATAAG
>JFHB01000331.1:0-21472 GCA_000729835.1 Atkinsonella hypoxylon
GATTTTATAATATATAAAGGTATAAGGAAAAGGTTATATAGTAGAAAGCGCAAAAATTCGCAAAAGTAAAGGTAAATTTATAGAAAAAGTAGGTTAAAACAACAGTATATAGATTTATAGGTGTTTTCTTCTTAACCTTCTATAATTCTATAATATAGGTTAATTTTAATAGTTCTAATAATAATAAATAAGGATATTGTTATAGACTCGAGCCTTAGGCTCGGGTCTTTCAGTAGAGGGAGAACAGCAGAAGAGGGACAGAGATCTATATAGGTAAAGGGATAGAAGCAAGCTGCATTTATCTAGGGGTTAGCTAGGCTTTACTAAGCTCTAGAGAGAGGACCTTAGCTATAAAGTATATACTAAAAGGGGCTTCTAAGGGGATAGACCTACCCCTAAATATATAGTATAGAGGTATAAAGAGGCTTTTAGTTTCTTCTCTCTTCCTTCTTTTCTCCCTATAATTATAGTTCTTATTATAGACGCTAGTTAGCAGTAGCTTCTAGGTTAGTTTATTATATACTATAATTATTCTATAGATAGAACACTAGCAAAAACAATATTATTTAGTTATAGCAATAAGGGCCTAGCTAGCTAGCCTAAACACCCTTTTAACCTCTATAGAGAGGTAGGGGAAAGTACAGCAGAAATTAGCTAAAAAGCAGTAGAAATTGTAGCGCTTTATAAGTTAGTTAAGAGCTAATCCCTATAAATAAAGAAACTATAACGCTTTATAATAGACTGTATATAGATAGAGAAGCAGCTTTAAGCTGCAGTAAGCTAGTAGCTAGAGGAACCTAAATAGAAGCCTCTACCTATAGTAAATCCTTATAATAGAAATAAATAGAGCTTTTAGGCCTAGTAAATAGTAATTACCTAAAAGCTCTAGGCTAATAGCGCCTTTATAGGCATAATATAGAACTAGTAGTACTATTTATACTAAAGCTTATTGTTTAAGGTTTAGTAAAGAGTAGCTGCCTATTATAAAGTAGGTAAAGTAAGAGAATACAATATATAGAGATTCCTTAATTACTTAGAATTAGTCTTTATAGATTCTTACTAGTAGAACTAAGCTCTAATTAAGCTTAATTAGCTTTAATAAGGTAGCAATAAGTAGTTTATAGAATTCTACGTTTATTTTAAAAAGAAAATTGCACTAGTAGAAGAGGCTAACTAAAATAATAGCGTAAAGTTAGCTAAGTTATAAACAGCACTTAATAAGGAAATAAGGGATTATAGTGTAGAGAGAGATATTCTATATTATAACTACCTTTAAGCAGTAAAGCGCTACTATAGTATTACACTAAACCTTAAGTTATATTGCATTAAGGAACAGCACTAGTAGAAATATAGCTCTAGCTCTAAAGAGCCCTAGAATAGTAACACTAAGATAACTAAGATTAATGCTATAGAAACTTAATAGAAACAGAAAGAGAGCGTAAAGAAATCTAGAGTAAGATAACTAAATAAGAATATTCTATAAGTAAAGTAGGTATTTAAAGCTAAACTTAAGAAACACTATTAAAAGAGGTAATACCTTTAATATAGGTTATTTTAACACTATATTTAAGGATGTAGATTGTAACTAGTAGAATATAAGCTAGAATTAACTAGTGTATAGGTAGCAGCAATAAATAATATATAGAAGAAGAACTCTAATAAGTTAGAAAAAGGCTTACCCTTAGCCTTAAGCTTAGTATAGAGGTAAAGGCAATATAGATAATATAATAACTCTTACTTAGCAAGTAGCTAGAAGAAGAATATAGAGAAATAACTAAGAAAATAAATATATTACTATTCTTTATCTCTATACTCTTTAACTAACTGTTGTTCTATAATATATAAATAAATAGTAAGTGTAACTACTTTACTGTAATAAGTAAGAGTTTAGTGTAATGCTTTAGCCTAAAGTAAGTTCTATTGCTATATAAAAGAATAGTATAGATAGTAGTAGAGGTTAAATAGTAGTTCTATAATAGCTACTAAAGAAGCGCCTTAATTACTTCTTTAGTTTGCCTATAGGTAAATATTAACAGCTAGGTCTTTCTAGTAGTAGCCTATATAATTCTAGGCTTAACCTAAGATTATATCTTTAGGAGTCTATAGTTAGCCTATAATAGAGTTATCCTTAATGCTGCTAGCTAGAGCTTATTAGTAGGTAAGGCTAAGGGCCTTATAATTTAAGTAGTAGGCTCTTAAAGCGTTAAGGACCTAATAAAACTAATATTAGCAGTAGTTTATAGCGCTCTAATAAAATAGAGTAAGAGCTAAAAGGTTGCTATATATTTTATTGCTATAAGCCTTTAGGAAATTATCTCTATATTGTTATTATAAATCTCCCTAGAAGGTTTTAGTCTACTAATACTACTACTTAAATTAGAGGATTTTTATAATCTTTTTAAAGAAAAGAAGGCCTAAGACCTTCTACTGTATAAAGAAGAGCTAGATTACTATATTAAGCTATAACAGTAGCTAAATAGCTCCTTACTGTTACTGCTGTAGGCTTTACTATACAATATACTATAGAACTATTTATTAGAAATTAGAAGGTAGGTAATAAACTTAATAAATAAAGAGTAGATTTAAGCTAGCTTCTTTTTAGCAGTAGTGTTTATTCTTTTAGCTAAAAAGTTAAGTAGAGGTTAGTAATTCTATATTAATTATTAAGCCCTTAATAAGATTATAGAATAGAACTATTACTCTTTTCTCTTAATAAAAGAGACACTTAAGTTATTATTAAAGGTATATTAGTTTACTAAGCTAAATATATAGTTAGCCTTTTATAGAATCTAGATAGTAAATAGTAAGAAGTACCTTATAGCGTTCTACACCTAGTTTAGCCTCTTTAAATAGCTAGTCTGCCCCTTTAGGTTAGTAGAGGCTCTAGCTATATTCTAATAATATATTAATAGTGCGCTAAAAGAGGCCCTTAGGGATTATATAACTGCTTATTTAAATAATGTTCTTATTTATATAGAGAGTTCTAGGAAAAACTATATATATAAGGTATAAGGGATCTTAGAAAAGTTATAGCTAGTAGAGCTGCACTTAGATCTTAAGAAATGCTGCTTTACTACAACTAAAGTTAAATACCTTAGCTTTATAGTAGTAGTAAGAAGGGAGATATACCTAGATCTAAAGAAGATTGTAGCTATTTAGAAGTAGTAAGCTTCTACTAAGTTATAAAGGGTATAAAGCTTCCTTAGATTTATAAACTTTTACTATAACTTTATATTAAATTTCTTAGATATTATAGAGCTTTTAGTTAACTTAATAAAGAAAAGAGTTCTATTTTAGTAAATAGAGAAATATAAGAGGTTATTTATAAAGCTTAAGGAAGCCTTTACCTTATACCTAGTCTTAGCTTAATAGAACTCTAAGAAGAATATAGTAGTAAAGGCTAATTGCTTAAAAGAGGCCCTTAGTAGCTATTTATCCTAATATAATAAAGCTAGCGTGCTTTAGCTTATAGTATACTATTTAGCGAGGTTATCTCTAGCTTAACGTAACTATACTATTTATAATAAGGAGCTTTTAGCAATAATATCTTGCTTTAAAGCCTAAGCAGTAGAGTTATAAAGAGTAGTATACCCCTTTATAATCCTTACTAACTATAAGAATCTAGAATACTTTATATCTCTATAAGAGATCTTTAAGCGTTAAGCTAGGTAGGTAGAGCTTCTCTCTCTCTTTAACTACTACCTATAATACTGCCTAGAGCTATAGGTAGAGCAGCTAGATATATTATTACAATAAGAGCAAGATTAAGAGAAAGTAATACTATAGATAGGCTAGGTCCTTTAGCCTCTTTCTATTAGCTGTTTTAGCACTCTTTATAGAGATAAAGAGGAGAAGGAGGTTATAGAAGATATTATAGTAGAAATAGCTAGTAAAGTAACACTAGAAAGTTAACTAGCTAAGGCTTTATAGGTGCTAGCTAGAACAACACTATTTCTAGATAAATACTTATAAAGCTTATAGAACTAAGGAGTGCAAAAAGACCTAGTATACTTAATAAAGTTAAATATAGTTTAAAAAGAAGAGAGAAGGTTTCTATTAAAGGTAAAAACATAAGAATAGATTATAAACTATACCCTTAATGTATAAAAGGCATTAGTTTACTAAAGCTGCCTCTAGGTCCTTAAGTATAAGCTATTAACTACTATACTAATATATAGAATATATAAGTTGCTAATATTAAGCTACCTAAAACAAAATACTACATTTTAAGCATTAATATATAACTATTACTAGAATAGGCTATTCTAAGATATTACTTAGTACATTTAAAACTACTACTATTACAGCAGCTAAAAGAGTAAGAAGTTATAGTAAGGCCTTTTATAATCTATTCTAGCGCTAAATAGATATTAGTTATAGATCTCTATAGATTTTATAATAGATTTACTAGCGCTAAGCTAGGCTGCACTCTTTTATTTAATAGTTATTACTAATTAACTTTTAAAGTATATATAGTTAGAGGTAATAACCTCTATAGAGGTAAAGGAATATATATAGTAGTTTAAGTATTATTAGTAGTAGTTTTATAGATTCCTAAAATAAATTATCTTTAACTATAGTTTAAATTAGTTAAGTACCTTTTAAACTACTCTTTATTGCCTTATTAGAATTAAATAATTACTATCTATATTCTATTACCTATAAATAAACAGTAGAATAAAGAGAGTTAATTAAGAAGTATAAGTAATTCTATAGGTTATAGTTACCTTTTTGCAGTTTAACTAGCCTAAATATCTCTCTATATATTAGCTAGCTATTAATAATAGAAATTCCTTAGTAACTAATATAAGTTTAAACTAGGCAATATATAGATATAATATAGACCTTATCTAAAAGCTTATAGATAAAAGGAAGTCCTAAGTCTTATATAAGGGGTAGGCTTTAGCGTTCCTTAAACAGCTATAAAAGGGTATAAATATTGCTTAAGCTATAATTAACTTTACCTAGTAGAGGCAGTAAGAGCAATTAAATAGAAGCTATAGGCTAATAGAATAGTATAAGGTAGAGAACTTAGTTTAACTAACGCTCTATTATATTAAAATAAACTGCTTAAGTTAGAAGCTTAATTAAGTTATAGTAAAGTATATAGTTATAAATATACTAATACCTTTAACTATAAAGTTAGATATTTTACTAAGAATTTACCTAGTTTTCTATATTAACCTTATTAAGTAAGTAGCAATAAACCTCTTACCTTCCTAGCAGCTAGTAGACTTAAGGCTTAGTTCTAAGCTAACTACAATAGATACTAATCTATCCCTTAAGGAATATAGAGTAAAGGAAATTTTAGCTACTAAAAACGCTTTAGGCTAAAGAAGATACTATTAAGTGCTTATTAAGTAGGTAGAATTTATTTAGTCTATATAGAAACTACTAGAAAACTTTCTTAATATAGAGGCACTAGATTAATTTAAGTTATAGTAAAAGAACGCTTAATTTAACAATAAGCCTAGTAAAGGTGCAGTAAAATTTTATATAGACTTTAATAACAACCTAGTTACCTCTAACTAAAAAAAAAAAAAATAAAAGAAAATAAACTCCTCTTTATAGAGGCCTATATAGCTATTAAAAAAAAAAAAAAAAAACAAAATAAAGGAAATTTCTTAATAAGTAGTAAAGGGGCATTAGTGCTTACAGCGTAGAGGTATAACTACCTAAAAGGCGCTTTATTGCTCTTTAAGTAGTTATAGAATAGAAGCTAAAGGAACTATATAGTATCTCTAAAGTAGTGTAGAAGCTAGAGCTAGAATAGTAGTGCTAGCAAAAGGTATAGGGGCTAGAGCAGGTAAGGATATAACTAGCGCTTTAGATTAAGGCTTTACTCTAGTAGGTATAGATAAGAATATAATATCTTAAATAGCTTAGCGCTTTAGGCGTAAAGGTATAGTTCTAAGGGAGAGAAAGATAAAGAAAAAGAAGGCTAAAGAGGCAGTAGACTAGGTTAGAGTTATATACTTTAGAAATATAGATAGTAATTAGCACTATAAGTAGTTTAAGCTTTTAAGCTTTACTTAAAGGTAGATATATTTCTAGTGTATTACCTTAAGGTTATTCTATAAAGGTAAAGAGATAATATATAGCAGTAAGGAAGCCTTATATAGCAGTAAAGAAGCAGCAGTAGTAAAGGTTAGTAGTATATAATAAAGTATAAGTATAGATAAAGGTAACAATAAGGGTATAGTAATAGCAGTAGTAGTAATAGATATAGAAGAGAATAAGAAGTTATTATTAATATCTATAGAGATATACTTATACTTATTAGAGTTAAACTTATTGTTCTTTAGAATAATAGAGACTATAGTGCTTTTATAGATTATAGAAGAAAGAGAAGTAAGTATAAAAAGGCTATTAGCTTAAGTTATATAATAAAGAGAAAAAAAGAGTATAACTTTCTCTTTTATATAATTAACAGTAAGTATATCCTTAAGAATAGTGTTATAGTAATTATAAATATTTAAGAACTTATAAGTAAAAATAGTTTAGTAAGTAAGCTAGCTAGAGTAAAAGGGAATTAATATAGACTTAACTATAAAACCTTAGTTAGTAAGTTTCTATATTTTAGTAAAGTAACGCTATAAATAAGAATGCTTAGTAAAGAGGCTTAGATTCTAGACGCAGCCTCTATACCTTTATATATATAGTTAATATCCTCTTCTTTAGCTAAAACAACAGTTATATAAGCTCTTCTTATAAAGGTTGTTATAATATAGTATATAAATATCCTTAAGGATATTACTATTAAATAGCTCTAAATTGTTTAAGTCCCCTTATATAAAGAAACTGTAAATATAGTAGCAATAAGGGACTATTAGCGCTGTTAAAGTAGGGGCAGTAAAGGCACTAGCGCTAGTAATATAGCTGTTAAAGTTCTAGATATATTCTAAGTTAGTAAAGGGATAAGCTATATATAAATAAAGAAGTAGTATACTTTAGGCTAATAGAACAATATTTTATAGTTCTAATTAGCTAACTACTTATAGTTAAATAAATTCTATTTAGAGGCAATAGAAGGGGGTTTTTTTATATTAAAAAGAGCAACAGTAGCTATATAGTATAAGAAGGAATTTTAGAAAGTAATAATAGAATTATTTATTTATAATATAGAGGTAAGATATAATATAAAGGAGAAAGGAAAAGGTAAAGGAAAGAGAAAAGAAATTATTTATTTTTATATTAAAAACAGCTAAAAGCTAGCTACTAGTTTATTGTGCACTAAAGGGATAATAACAATAATAACTATTTACGCTTTACTAGCTGTTAGTTTATTATATACTAAGAGAATAACACTAATAATAACTGTTTACGCTCTATACTCTTAATAACACCCCTTATATACAAATAGGTTATATATAACTAACAACTGTTTATAATAATAATAAGAATAAAAGAAAGAGAGTGCCTTTTAGTTAATAAGAGAGATTGTTATATAATAATTACTCTAAACGTAAGAAGACCTAAAGATATAAGTAGTTTATACGCTAGCAACACTAGCATTATAGCTAGTACCTATATAATAGGCAGATAATTAATAGCTATATATAGAGAATTATAAGGTAGAGGGGAGTAAGGGGTTAATAGACCCTAGGAGAGTATAATTAAGCAGAGGGGGTATAATTAACCTATTATAATGCAACTAATAGGTTAGTTAGTAGGGCAATTAACAGCTGTTGCTTAAGTGCTATAGGCAATTAGAGAGAAGGGGGGTAGAGCAGATATTTATTTATATATTAGCCCTATAACGCTGCACTAATAATAACTAGTGTATTAATGCAGTAATAGAGCAGCTAGAGTAAAGCACCTAGGCGCAAACGTTATACTTCTATTTTTTTATAAGTAAATAATAGAGGAAATGTAAAAGGGAAGTAGATAGAGTGTTAGCTACTATCTATAGCACTTACTATATACAATAAAAGGGATTGTTATAGAGCCTAAGAGAAGAAGGAGGGTATATTATAGACTTAAGCCTTAAGCTTAGGTCTTTTAGTAGAGAGAGAACAGTAGAAAAGAGATAGAGATCTATATAGGTAAAGGGATAGAAGTAAGCTGCATTTATTTAGAGGTTAGCTAAGCTTTACTAGGCTCTAGAGAGAGGACCTTAGCTATAGAGTATATGCTAAAAGGGGCTCCTAAGGGGATAGACCTACCCCTAAATATATAGTATAGGGGCATAGGGAGGCTTCTAGTTCCTTCTCTCTTCCTCCTTTCCTCCCTATAATTATAGTTCTCATTATAGACGCTAGTTAGCAGCAGCTCCTAGGTCAGTCCATTATAGATATAAAGAAAGAGATACTAAGGGATTTAAATAATTTGTTATATAATAAAGGAAATTAAGACTTATAAGGAAAAGAGTTAGTAGTAGGCTTCTACTAGCTAATTTAGGGCTTTTTAGTAGGCTATATTACCCTTCTAACAATACTAATACTCTTCTTCTTAATTTATAGAGTGTTTCTATAGATATTTATTTATAATTTTAAAAGCGTTAACTTTAAGCTTATCTTTAGCAATCTATTAGTTATCTTTAGTAAAGAACCCTTTCTATTGTATAAGGAATTCTAGATATAGCTTGCTTAACCTACTGCAGAAACGCTAGATTTAATAGGCATAAATTCGCTTAATTTCCTAATAGTTCTCTATACTAAACCCTTCTATTGTAATTAGCAGTAGTAGTTACTCTTTCTAGTTAAAAGGGTCTTTACTTTATCTTAGCTTCTAAAGGTAAGCTGCTAATACTACTAAGTATATATATAAATCTAGTAGGAAATCTAGGTAAAACAACAATAAGCTTATTTTTACAAAAACCTTATATAGCTTTACTTATTAAGGAGACTATTTCTTTTTTAGCTTTTCTAGAAGTATATATCCTTAGTGTAATTATAGATAGACTATATTCTCTACTTTAATGTTAATAGGCTTATACTAAACGTTATATTTAATTTTACTTAAGGTATTTACTATACTAATAGCTGTTTCTGCCTCTTACTAGTATAGCTTCTAAAGTATAGCTATATTGCTTATATCTATTCTGTTGCTAGGAACGTTATTTAATTAGATTAGATTAACAATAGTAGCTAGTTAGAAACTATATATAAGTTTGTTAAAGAAAATCTCTATATTAGCTACTACTACATTATTAAGTTAGTGCTATAGTGCTAGAAGTATTATAGTCTATAGTATATCTAAATTTATAACTATATAATATTAAACAGTAATAATAACTGTTTAATTCTTTTATTTAGCTGTTTTATTTATCTATAGGTAGTAAGCTATAGCTATAAGCAATTTACTTCTAATTTAGATAAATATACTTCTTTAAACGTTAGAAATAAACTTTAGATCTTAGTTGCTTATAATCTACTTAGAAAGGCCTTAGTTTAATAAGTATAGTATTTATAAAAGTAGTTCTGCCTAAATTTCTACTGTATATATTATATACTTAGGTATAAGGATTGTTTACTTACTAAATAGGCAATTTACTAGATATAGTAAGTTATAGAAGCTATATTTATCTTTTTACTATAGAGTGTTTATTAAGCTAACTTTAGGTATATTAGTAATAAAATTAAGCAAAATTATATAGAAGGGCATTAAAACTAACTCTAATAACCTTAATTCCCTTAGTAGCTTACTACAGTTAATTGCGTTTTCTTTATAGGTATAGCAGTAAGCAATATAGGTTTAAATCTACTTATATATCTATAGAAAGTAAACTGCCTGCAATTCTACTGCTATTCTATAAGCGCTAAAATAGTTTTAATTATTATAAACTATTTTAAGGATAGATTCTATAACCTTTATAGGTATATATAGTTAAAATAGGCCTTTTCTATTATAATAGTATAAAAGTCTATTATCTTATAGGGTCTATCTATACAGTAGAATCCTTAGCCTTTATTGTTAATTTTATTAATTCTACTTTTTATAAAAGTCCTTAATACCTTCTATAATTCTACTAAGCTTTAGATTAAAACTATAGCCTTAAACGATTTCCTCTTTTAAACCTTTATTTAATACTGCTGTAGTGCTATATTCTTTAGCGAAAAATATACTTATATTAAGCTTATTAAATTTACTGTTATAAGCCTTCTCTTAGTATAAAACTGTAACTAGCAACCTAGAGAGTGTATTTAGCACTATATTTAGTACTTCTAGTATATAGAAGACTCTTAGGCTAAATTGCAATAAATAATTAGCTACTTTAGCTAATTTTAGGTTAGCTTTATCTAGATCTATTGTAGTAAGTAAGGTGTATTTAATAATCCCTTTTGCTAGTAAGTAGTCTATAATAATATTAATAGTGTAGCAGTTAGATTAAACTATTTTCTGTAGCTTTTAAACACTCTATATAATTGCAGCTACCTCTACCTTAGTTAATCTATAGTATTTCTTTAGGTTAAAAGTGTATCTTAAGAGAAAAAGAATTAGTTAAAGCTAATTGTTTTTAATGTCTTTATTAAATATACTGTAACTATTCTATTTACCTATAAGCTAGAAAATAAAGAGCTTAAATTCTTCCTTATAAGCATTAACTTTAAAGAATAAATACTTACTAGAGTTATAGTGCTATAGAATAGTGTTTTTATTAAGGTATACCTTTACCTCTTAAAATACTTTCTTTTCTTTAGGTTTTAGTAAAAATATTGCTTTTTAGGCTTTCTTTTAGTGTATTAGTTTTAGTAAACTATTAGCTAAGCCTTTCTTATAAAGCTTTTATAGTAAAGTAGTCTTTTATTTCTATAGTAAGTAAATTTATACATTAAACTATAGAATACTTTTCTATAAAAAGCTAGCTATATTAATAAAGGTCTTTAGATTGATAAGATCTACTAGAAACTTAAGTTTTTAAAAAGCTTTTAGCTTATTATTTATATTAGTAATTCTATTACTATTAATAATAAAACCTAATAGCTAAATAACTAGGTAGCCTATAAATAACTTCTTTATAGCTATTATTAACTTATTTTTCATTAGGATTAATAAGACTATTTGTAATGGACTGGCCTAGGAGCTGCTGCTAACTAGCGTCTATAATGAGAACTATAATTATAGGGAGGAAAGGAGGAAGAGAGAAGGAACTAGAAGCCTCTCTATACCTCTGTACTATATATCTAAGGGTGGGTCTATCCCCTTAGGAGCCCCTTTTAGCATATGCTCTATAGCTAAGGTCCTCTCTCTAGGGCCTAGTAAAGCCTAGCTAACCCCTAGACGAATGCGGCTCGCTTCTATCCCTTTACCTATATAGATCTCTGTCCCTCTCCTGCTGTCCTCCCTCTACTGAAAGACCCGAGCCTAAGGCTCGAGTCCATAACACTATTATTGAAAATAATAGGGATTACAGGACTAGATATCTAAGAGGGTAGTGGTCTCTTAGATTTAGCACCTGTAATTGCTCCTAGCAATTATCACGTAGTGGAAGCAGCAGCAGCCTAAATCAAGCTGTAGTGTATAGTACTAGATCACGTAGAGGCAATAGATAACTGTAATAGTGGTATCTTTATATTAAGAGCGCTGTAACGAACAAGTTAGTGAGGGTAGGATCTTAAATCTTTCTAGTCCCTCATAGACCCTCTAACTATATCGGCAGGCTGTAGTCGCTAGAAGGGGCTTATAGGCCACTTTATAATTTCCGCAAAAAGATTTACTATGTAAAAACAAAAAAATCGACTCACGGCTATACAAACGAGAAACCTACATGCACAATTTAACAAATTCCACTAATAGCAAACAACCCTTATAAGCAACCCTATCCAACAATTATACCATTAGATAGCCCTAATTCTTAGCTTTCGAATGATATTGTTAAAAATAAGCTACCCTATATAGCCTATTTTTATGCCTACTAGTTGCTCTATTACGTGACCCTCATTAGGTCTTGTTACGTTGATTTTTGGTAGAGATATTGCTGTTACTAGATGCGAAACATCTAGAATCGACTAAGGCAAAGTTGCCTAACCTATAGTTAACTTTAACTGCGATTTTCTCTACAACTAGTAATAGTAGAAATTCAAGAAGTATACTATTTAAAAGCTAAGAATTAGGGCTATTTAATAGTATAATTGTTAAATAGGGTTGCTTATAAGGGTTGCTTATTATTAGTGGAATTTATTAAATTGTGCACGTAGGCGTCTTATTTATATAGCTGTAAGTTGATTTTTTTGTTTTTATATAGTAAATCTTTTTACAGAAATTATAAAGTAGCCTATAAGCCCCTTCTAGCAACTACAGCCCGCTAATATAGTTAGAGGGTCTATAAGGGACTAGAAAGATTCGAGATCCTACCCTTACTGTTCGTTACAGCGCTCTCAATATAAAGATACCACTATTACAGTTATCTGTTGCCTCTACGTGATCTATACTATACACTACAGCTTGATTTAGGCTGCTGCTGCTTCTACTACGTGATAATTGCTAGAAGCAATTACAGGTGCTAAATATAAGAGACCACTACCCTCTTCTATCTAGTCCTGTAATCCCTATTATTTTCAATAGGTTATAAGCCCGGAAGACCTATCTGCAAGCTGTTAGCCCGCTGAAAATCTACTATTGTGTACTGTATTACCTACTAGAAGCTATATTGAGACCTACGCTAGCAGCTATCGCTGCCATTAGTAGCTTGCTGGAAGCTATTAATACCTGCTGTATATATATCGCCAGCCACTATACTAGTGTTTTTATTCTGCCCACCCTGTGCCTCCTGCACTAGTTCTATGCACCTAGTGTATATACACTTTTGAAGCTATTCTTAATAGCTAGGTTCTATTGTTGTGCAATATTAAAATATACACATCTGCATATATTACATTTGCACTATAAATCGTTTTATTAGGCACTGCTTAATTAATTATTTCCATTAAGAAATAAGCTTAGCGCTGCACTGCATCGCTCGTTGTTGTGCTGTTATCTTGTATATTGTGCACCCTATGCACCTCTGTTAGTGGCTATACTACAATTTATAGTGCACGCCTAACAGCTCTTATTGCGGATATTTCTGTGTTTTTAGTTGCAGAATCAATTTATATAGTAATCCCACCAGTCAGGATTTTAAAGTAGAAATTGGCTAGATATCCCTAAATTAGCTGTGCCTAGGTCTCCACTGATTTGTTAGAACCTAATTAGAGAAGAATCTCCTAAATTTTTTGGCTAAAAATAGCTAGGACCTGTGTTTTGTGCCCCTTGCGACCGCTTGTCAATCTAGTCTGCTATACAAATTATATGTGTATATAGATCGCGATATAACGCAGCTTTTAGAGCCCGTTATACCTGTTACGAAAGAAATTAGAGAAAAATCTCAGTATAATTTCTGAAAATATAGGGCACTTCTAGCCTATATTTAGTAAGAATTATTACTGTTATTTACTACTATTTCCACTGTAATTTAGCTATAATTAGCTATAAAAGAGCGTTAAATTAGCTACTTTTTAAACCCTTAAAATAGCACTAAAAGGAACAGGCAAGGGAAAGAGCACAAGCCCTAAAAGGGGTAGTAGTTCTAGTACACCAGCTAATCTAGCTGCTGCTACTAGCTTTCCTGGTCCAGCAAGGTCCCCCCCTTAGCCAGTAGATTCCTCTTCTAATAAAGAAGATTATACAGCTAAGAAGGCTCTAAAAGAAGCTAAATTAGCTTCTAAAAGAGTAGTGTAAGTCTATAATGTTCAAGCTAATCTAAAAGCTTAAATGGATAAGCAACAAGAGACCCTAAATAGATTTATTAGGTATAGTGAAGCAAAACAAAGCCAAAATAAAGGTAATATAGCTGATTTACTAAGTAAATTAGATACTATAATTACATCTATAGGTAATCTCTCTATAGAGTCTCCCTCTAAGGTAGTAGATCCTGTTACTTCTAAAAGAGCTTCTAAAGTCTCTTTTAAAGTCCCTAAACCTTCTAGTTCCTCTAATAGTGCTACTTTTCTGCCTGCTTTTAATGAAGGCACTATAAAAGAGTTGAATAAGAAGGTCCACTCTATTCCAGAGGCTGCTAAGCTAAAAGGCCCTAAAAATTTTGAACAGTAGAAGCAAGCTTTAACTATTCAATTTAGGGCACTAGGATTCTGTTATGGACTCGAGCCTTAGGCTCGGGTCTTTCAGTAGAGGGAGGACAGCAGAAGAGGGACAGAGATCTATACAGGTAAAGGGATAGAAGCGAGCCGCATTCGTCTAGAGGTTAGCTAGACTTCACTAGGCCCTAGAGAGAGAACTTTAGCTACAGAGTATATACTAAAAGGGGCTCTTAAGGGGATAGACCTACCTCTAAATATATAGTACAGGGGCATAGGGAGGCTTCTAGTTCCTTCTCTCTTCCTCCTTTCCCCCCTATGATTATAGTTCTCATTATAGACGCTAGTTAGCAGCAGCCACTAGGTCAGTCCATTACAGATTCCCTTAATTTATTGATAATCCTAGTATAGCTAGTACTTTAGTAGATTCAGAACAAGCTATTATCCTTATGATTATAAGAGATAGTTGCCAATCTGGACCTTAAGCTGCTATAAGCTGGCATAAGTCCCCTGTAGATGCCTATAACGTTCTAGTTAGGCAATATTCGTAGAGTGCTGAAATACAACGTAGTACGCTATATGCTAGTTATCACAACTTATTGTTTTCGAACTATAAGGGATCTTTAGAGGCTTTTAATGCTGAATTTAATAATTTACTAGCTAGATTACAGCTCTGTGGTGTAGCTATCGATCTAATCGACCAGGTAAATCATTATATTAATGCTTTAAAGAAGACCTTCCCTAGCTGGGCTAAAAGGCAGCAATATTCTATTAGAGCTGCTAGAGCATAAGGTCTATCTGTAAAAATGCTGAATTTACAGTTCCTTATGGCTAACTTATTAGAAGAACAAAGAGATAAAAGCTCCTCTATATCTAAGGCTCTTAGTTATAAAGCTTCTAATTCTAATAGTTCTAATAATAAGGCTAATTAAGGAAAGAATCCTCCTAATCAGAAGAAGAATTCCGATTCTAATTCTAACGATTCTAATGCCTCTAAAGATACAGATAAAGCCTCTAAGAATAAGAAGAAGTAGAAGGGCCGAAGAAGAAGTAACAAAAACTCTAGGAATAAGGATAGAGAAGCTGCTTTTGCTATAGGTTGCTATAACCTATCTACTAGCAACCAGGATACTATAGATTTCGATAGTGAATCTAGCAGTTCTAGTAGTAATAATTCTTACGATTCAGATACAGAATCCACTACTAGTAATACTAGTACTACTAGTAATAATACCCCTTCTTTTAACTATTCTAATGGAATAATTAAAAACTCCTTACTATACGATATAGGTTCTACCTGTTATATAGTTAACAATAAGGCATTTTTTAGGACTTTTAAGCCTATAAAAAAGGGTAAAACCGCGCCTATTGCTACTGGAGGAGGTCCTATTTATCCTAAAGGACAGGGAACTGCTGTATTCTAGGTACTAGTTAGTATAAATCTAGCTAAATACAGGCCTTTAGCTCTAAAGGATACTCTATATTGCCTAGGTTTAGATACCAACCTAATTAGTGGTCTAAAGCACTATTTAACAGGGGGCACTCTCCTTAGAAATCAGCTATTTCTAGCTAATAGAAGCTGCTGTAGGCTTCTAAATCCCAAAAAGCATAGTTTCTTTCTACAGCTTAAGGGGCAAGAGACCCCTAGAGTATATAAAAACCACGCTAATCTCTCTTATATAGGATTTCTAGCTAGCAATAGTTATAATAGCGGTTATAATGCTAGTTATCCTATAGAGGTTTAAATCCCTTAACAGCCTAGTTTTAATCTAGAGGAATATAGCTAAATCGAGGAATTATCTAATTTTAAAGAAGATAATACTAATAACGATGCTATAGAGCTATTAGCCCTAGTTCCTAAACGGGCTCCTAGTTAGATTCCTTCTAATAACGGGGATTTAGAAGGTCTAAATCCTAAGTTACTGGATATTAGAGGAAATAGCTGTCTAGATCCCTTAAACGAGGCCCGTGGTTCTTAAGAGATCTAGCAAGATAGGGAGCAACAGGAAGCTAGCTCTAATGATAATTCTAGTAGTAATTCTCCTATTACTGCTTCTTCTTCCTATAAGAAGCTCCTAGAATTAGCTGCTACTTAGCACGTTAGATTAGGGCATATAGAACTCCCTTTACTAAAGAAGACTGCTTCTATTACTAAAGGTATTCTTGATTTTACAAAAATCAAGGAAAAGGATTTTAACTGCCTAGCTTGCAACTAAGCTAAAGCTGTTAGAAGACCTAGTAAGCATGCTATTCCTAACCCCCCTAGATGTTTAGATATTATAGAGGGAGATACCGTTAAAATAGAGCCTATACTGCACAATAAGAGGCCTCTAGTTCTTTTTCTAATTAATAGAAAATTACGGTATAAGTAGTCTTTTAATCTAGCTAATAAAGAGGGTTTTACTCTTTATAGCTATATTAAAGGCTTCTTTAAGGAATTAAAAAACTAGTATAACTGCTACCCTAAACACCTTTATTTTAATAGTAGTACAGAAATTAATACTAGGTTGCAAGCTTAGCTATCTTCTAAGGGTATTTACTTTAGCACCTCTTGCCTCTATATTTACAAACAGAATAGGCTAATAGAGAGAGCTATAAGGGTACTTCTAGACCGTTTGCGTGCTACCCTACAGTAGTTACAATTACCTCTATATCTATAGTCTTATATTCTTCCTGCTATAGTAGATTTAGTTAATACTACTGCAAATAGTACTAAACCACTAAGTCCTAAACAGCTATATCTAGCTAATTTAGAGCCTTCTAGGACCTATAAGCCTGATTTTACTAAAATAAGGGCTATAGGCTCCTATTGCGAAGTTCTAATTCCTTTAGAACAACAATCTAGGTTGCAGAAGCTAGCTAAAAGAACTATTCCTAGTAGACTTTTAGCTACACTAGGTTCTAATGTATATCTAATATATATCCCCTCTAAACGAGCTGTTATAAAGACTAGCTTTATTAAAATTATAGAAGGAATAGGTTCTATTTCACAGGGCATCCCTAAGGTTCCTATTGGTTCTATAGTAGATAATCCTTTAGAGGGAGAAATTAATAACCAGCAGCAATTAGTGGATAATTATACTCCTAAGTATCCTTATCCTAGTCATCTAGATGTGCTAAATTATCCACTAGAACCTATAGATTAAGCTCTTCTACTAAGCAACCCTATAGAAGCTGTAGAGGCCCCTAAAGCCCCTATATCTATAGAAGCCCCTTAGGCTAATATAGAACCTATAGAAGCTGAAGCTAATGCTAATGCTATGGATTTAGATAGAGATATATTTTCCTTAATTAAGGATCTATGCTTTAAGGCTAGGACTAAAGCAGCTATTACTTCTAATAGTAAGGATAAACTTCCTAATACGTAGAAGCAAGCCCTAAAAAGCTCTGCTAAGCAGCATTAAATAGAAGCTACCTATAGCGAATTTAAGTAGCTATTAACTGCTAGAACCTTTAAATTTATAGGGAAAGACTAAGTACCTAAGGGCTAAAGAGTTCTAAAGAATAGGCTTATTTACAGGCTTAAAAAGGATAAAGAAAATAATCCTATTAAATATAAGGCCTACCTTATTGCTAAGGGATTTATGTAAATAGAAGGTTAAGATTACCTAGAGACCTTTGCTGCAACTAGTATTCCTCCTAGCTAGCGTATATTATTAGCTCTTACAGCTTTTAATAACTAGGAAGTTAAGTAAATCGACTTTATAGAAGCGTTTTTAAATAGCAAGCTAAAAGAAGCTATTTATATAGAAATCCTAAATAGATTCGTTAAATTTGTAGAGCAAGCATCGCTATTAGTAGCTAAGCTACTAAAAAGCTGTAATTACAGGCCTTCTAAAGACTAAGTAATTAAGCTAGAAAAATCCCTCTATAGTTTAAAGCAAAGTCCTAGAGAATAGCAGCAAATTCTAACAGAATTACTTTAAAAGTATAGATTTAAACCTCTTATATTAGACCCAGCAGTCTTTTATAACCCAGCTATATCTATATATATTGCTACTTATGTAGATAACTGTCTTCTAATTGGGCCTAATTTACAATATATTAATAAGCTTAAAAAGCTACTAAATTAAGCCTATTTAATAGAAGATAGGGGACCAGCAGAATTCTTTCTAGGTGTATAAATTACCTATAATAGGTCTAAAAGGTCTATTAAAATCCACTAATCTTAATACATCCTTAAAGCACTAGAAAGATTTAAAATGCTAAATGCTAAGCTAGCTTCTATCTCTATACAGCCGGGAATTCTAAAGTAACTAGTTACAAAACTTCTCTTAAAATCTAATTATAAGCTTTATTAGAGCATAATAGGCACTATAATGTACCTAATGTTGCTAACTAGGGCTAATATTGCTTTTTCTGTTTAGTAGCTATCAACCTTTCTAGCTAAGCCCTATATAGAGCACCTAAACGCCTCTAAGCACCTCCTAAGGTACTTAAGTAGTACTAGAAGCTTTACTATTATTTATAAGCATTCTAGTCTACACCCTATAGGGTCCTTTTCTAAAGCTTCTAGCTCTAAAGAAGTACTTAAGACCCTCCTTAGTTATTGCAATAGCGATTTTGCTAGTAATAAAGTCTCTTCTAAATTAACCTATACTTATCTATATAAGCTAGCTAGTGGACCTATTAGCTAGAAATCGAAAAAAGCTAGTACTATTGCCCTTTCTACTGTGTTGCAGCAGGGTTACCCCCTTACGCTCTTATATTAGCTTTATAAGGGATACTATATATAGGTTTTCTCTATAAGAGTGCGCATTACTTAAACGTTTAGATAGTTTAAGTAAGTAAGTGTGTAAGCAGCTTCTACTAATTCTTTTTAGGCTTTTACTCTTTTAATTAATTAATATCTTTTAGCCTACTTTAATTTACAACACTTAACGCTTAAGAAACATTACTCTACTAATACTAACACTTTCCTTAACTCTTTAATATATTTAGCTCCTTTTATGTATATATAGCTTCTAAGCTACAATTAATATTTTATTTCTGCCTTTTCTAACTATTTAATCTTCTTACCTACTATTGCTTAATAGTATATACTAATAAATATCTTACTCTTTACTAATTCTCTTTAATCTTAATATACACTATATTATTACCTACTTTAGTATAAGCTATATAGTTATTTAGGGGTTTAGTTTTAAGGCAATAAAAATAGGGGCTTTACTAGGGACTTATTCTAATTAAAGTGCATTATATAATTAAAAGGTTTTTTATAGAGATCCTAAAAGAAAGAAAAAAAAGCTACTAAGTATTAAAGATAAAAGAGCACTTTAGCTTAAATATTACTAATATAAGAAAGAAGGAAATTATAGAGATAAAAGCTCTATATTATAAGGGATTATTTAATTAAGAGAGAAAGAAAATTTCTATAGCTTTTTTAAGCTAAGAAGGGCTAGGCCTAGTTAAAGATAATTGCTACATTATAAATACTAGCTAGCCTATTTAACCTCTATTTTGCTTTTAGCTAAAATAGCCTTAATATAGTAAAAAGGAAGTTTTTAGGTCCTTTAAACGTTATAATTATTTAATTATAGAGAAAAATTTCTCTTTTATCCTTATCTTAGTAGTTATCTTTATATTTACTATTATTAGCAATTAAGTTCTTAGCCTTTACGTCTTAGCGTTAAAAGCTTATATAACTATAGAAGTAGAAGGTAAAAGTATTAAAAGTACAGCTAATATAGGGAATTATATATATTATACTCTTTCTACTAAGTAAGATTAATTGTTCTTTTTATATCTACCTTCTATATTAAGCTATTCTATTAGTTATTTATATAAGTTTAGCATTCTATATCCCTTAAAGAAAAGTATAAGCTTTACGTTTAAAGCAGCTAATACTAGCTCTAGCTAATCTAGTAAATCTTCTAAAAAAGTTATTTTAGAACCTAAGATTATAATAGAATTAAATACTTAAGATAAAAAGGCTAGTACTAATAGCGCTATAGCTATACCTTATAAGGCTCTTGCTAAAGCTATAGGTAAAGCTATTAAAAAGCAGTAAGCTTAAGCTACCTTTAATAAAAAGTTTAATATATATTAATTTAAGAGAGAAAATGTTTTTAATTACTTAATTAGCTTTAAGCTAAAAATAGAAACCTTATTTATTCTAAAGGAAAACTAGTAGAAGATATTTATTTATTATATTAACCTATTAATCTATAAGTATATAAAGGTTATTTATACCTTATATAATTAGAAAGAAGCTAAAGAGTAGCTTTTACTTTAGTATAAAGCTACTTCTTAGAATTAAAAGGAGTAAGCTAATAAGAAGCTTAAAGACCTAAAGAGAAACTATTTAAGAACTATAAAAGACACTTTCTATTAGCTTTAAGAGCATTAAGCTGCTATAATTAGCGCTAAGCTCTATATATAGTGCAGTATAACCTCTTAGTCTAATTATATTTATAAGGCCTTACTAAATACTATACTTACTAACTTTATAGATTAAATAAAAGTTACTAAAGCTAAGTTTATTATAATGCTCTATAGAGAGTTATTAAAGTAGCTTAGCTAGTATATATAAGCTAGAATAGAGCTAAAAGACTGTAATTCTAAACTCTATAACAATAGAAAAGACTACCTTTATATACCTCTAGGCAGAAGAAGTCTTAAGTATTATAGTATAAGTAATTTTAGTTATAAGGCTAAGGAAATTATATAGCCTATTTTAGAAGTAAAAGATTAAATAGATAATTTAACCTAGAAGTTTAAAGATATAAAGATTATACTTATAAAGTAAGTAGTTTTAAAGATAGATATTATAAAGCTTTTTAAAGAGAAATTTAGGAAGAAAAAGAAGAAAAGGCAAGATATATATATTAACGCTGTTAATATATATAATAATGCTTAAAGTTTTAGAACCTATATAACTAGAAGCTACATAAGGCAGTATTACTGCTATTACTATAGTAAGGAAGATTATTATGTAAATTAATGCTAGTTTTACTAGTATAACAATAAGATTAGCTTTATAAAGTATAATTAAAGAGTAAGTATCTTAATAGTAGAATTAAATAATCTAGTGCTACCTATTCTTATATAAAGCTTCTGTTACGTGCTGAATATGTTATATAGAGCTTAATACCGTCACTTCCTCTAACTGAGGTTGTGACTAGACCTTTTGGTGCAGTGGTTAAGCATTGCATTAAGGCCTAATTAATCCGTAATATATAGTAGCAATTGCTTATGTGTTTAATTCCTGCGGCTGCAGAATTTTTCAGGTCTAGGTCTAGTTGCAGAGCTAGCTACAAGCTTAGTGTGCGCATAGTAGAGACTATAGAAGTGCAATTCCCTACTAGTAACAATTCTAGGCTTAGTGCTAGATCTACTGTATGCTAAGCTTAGAAGGTCTCTCTATTAGCTAGGTTAGCTAACACTTGCTAATAGCTGCAGCATCTGTTACGTGCTAAATATATTATATAGAGCTTAATACCGTCACTTCCTCTAAC
>JFHB01000332.1:0-21163 GCA_000729835.1 Atkinsonella hypoxylon
AAGCGGGGGAGAAAAGTCTTTTTGGCATTCCTGGCATCAGCCGCGCTGCTATTCTGAAACGGGTTAAAGAGCTGCCAAAGTCCGGTGCTCTGCAAGTTGCTCGGAGATCCTAGGGGAGATATTCATGCCCGCTGCCGGTGACTCTTTCGGTGACGGTGCCTCTGTTGCTGCTCCGGCCTGCGCTTGAATCGGGGTGCCGGAGGTGTCTTGACCGGGCAGCAGATGCTCAGAAGGGGGTATGCGCATATTCGGCAGGGGATGAGTAAAAGGAGCCTCAAGAGGTAGTTTTGGGGGGTTTTCCTGCTGCGACCCAGACTTGTCAGTGTGATGGCAAGGGCAAGAGATGTTGTATTAGCAAACGGCGGCAGGAGAACAAGAGAGCGGATCAAGGAAACGTTGACGGTTTAAGGAACAGGCTACTAGTACTTGTACTGATATCTCATTCATTGTCCAAGGTATCATGATGATGAATAAACAAAGCTAGATCGCTCGTCAAGCTGAACCATGTGCAACACTTGGCAAAAGTTAATAGGCCCTTGCAAACATATGAACGCCAGTGAGATTGTTCTGAAACTTCACCGAGGTCTTCTGATCCAAGCCGTGGGCCAACTATCGGCAAACAAACAACTCGGAAGCGATACCATCCGATCCGAGCCCCCACTTCGCACACGTCGCTTATAGAGAAGCCGATAAATGTAAAATGTGTTACTTTTAAAAATAACATTGTTACTTCGGTTCGAGTTACTGGTCTTGTCGGGTGCTTTGCCATTCCCAGGACGAACCGGCGCAACCAAGACGCCAAGAAGACGCTACACACTGGAGCACCATGAGGGCATAGTAAATAACTTAATGTGGTTAGCATGGAGCGACGGACTATGTGAGAAGCAACCTTGGAGGCAAAGATGTAGATGTATGCAAAGATGTATGTGTGCGGAGGTACATCCTCCGCTTAGGCTGATCCCATTATACTGGCCCCACTAGTGGGTCACGCAGCCGTGTCTCCAATATTTGTCCCACGCGCTTGCCTCAGGGTGGCCTTACCGTCCCTGGGGGTGGCTAGATTAGCCTGAATCAATACCCTAGAGGCTCAAGGACGTTATTAGACTGGAAGGTGAATGTATAATATTGTAGAAGCTTCAATGACCTAGCTACTGATGTAATTTTAATCGAAATGTGGGCTTTGAATGCATTAGTTGTGGCCAGTTGTATCATGAGGGTTTACTGCAAATCTGCCGCGACAGCACCCTAACCAACGAGCTTCAAAATTGAGGTTTCTGATTCGCTTCGTATTTCAAAAAGAAATTCAGGGAGGAGAAAGGTATCTCAGAATGGCAGCAATAATTGGCATCGTTTCCGTCTCGGGCGGTCGGCCGTGCTGCTGACCAATGTGGCTTACTAGGTCCACTGTACAAGGTCTGGCATCTAAACAAAGTCAGCCCGCGATGATCCACCATTGGAAACACGCTTAAATGAGCGCAGCGCTAGTTATCGTGTGAGAGCTGCTCTTTGCCGGGACAATATGCACTGGTTTTGCCAAGTAAGAGTTCCTCAACCTGGACTGAAATCCTTCTCATGATAAGCCCAACGATACTGCTTCCGTCCAGCGGGGTTGTGGGTTTCTTCACCCGTCATTGCATATTCGGCAAAACGGCAAAACGCCAAGAAAAAAGTCCGTCGCTGGCTGTACGCTATTATAAAAATCTCGTTCGATATTGACGGATCATGGTGAAGTTGGCAAGTTTTGGTGGAAAGGTGGGGTTTGCACATTTTTCTAGTTGACTGCCACCTGCCACCTGCCACCTGCCACCTGGCGCCCCGCCCACCCGCACTGGTGTTGCAATCATCCCGTGGGCAGTACTGGCGACATTTGTGCGTTCTATTGGGTCCAATGTTTCTGTGTATTTACTATGGAAAAAGCAGGACCCGTAAGAAGCCGCAAATGTCGCCAGTACTTTCTCCTGAGCCCCACCCTTAACCCGCACCCGGCTCCCTATCGTCGCCCCATTGGTCGGAGCGAGCGTGCCAAGCGCGCGTTCTCCTCAGTGGTCTCGTCTCGCGGACATTTATTCCCCTGCTACTCCATAGAGTTGTGGATTAACTACGGAATACGGAATATAGCATCGGTAATGAAACAAGACACTTGCACTCTGTCCAGGATGGGGTCTAGAACCCCGACATACAAATCAAAAACTCGCTCTGGAACGACTTTCCCAGCATTTGTCATGTTCAATTTGATCACCTTTTGGGTTAACATTGCTTACAACGGCTAACTAAGGATACATTGTTCATATGCTAAATCGAACAAGAATGCTTGCTTATGCGCACGCGGCTGTTAAAGCGGCAATAATGGCTCCTGGATGCGTTCAATTCCCTGTATATCCACCTCGTGCCTCCCTAACAGCCTCTAGTCTGGACCCACCTGGCCGGCTGATTGCAGCTGATAGAGGGGAACCTGCCAGTTGCATACCTAACTAAAGAGGCTTGTATCTCCGCAAGATCATACAGGGGTTATATTGTATATAATCTCCTACTTCTCGAACAATAAACGGCAAGCATCACACCGTTAACCTTTCTTCAAAAGCATATAAACGACTTTCTCCCCAAAAAATTTCACAAACCCACCCACAGAACACATCAGCAACTCCTTCTTACTCAATCCCTGCATATCATTCCATTCTATCCGCATAAACATCGTCATCATGAGACTCCTCCTCTTGTCCCTCATAGCTGTGCCCATCACCGGCCGCGTCATCGCCAACGACGCCGTCGATGTCTACAGTGGCACTAAACAGCTTGCCTTTCCACAAGCTGAGCCTCTTGCACGGGACACTCCTTCTATCGAGGTTCCTGGATTTCAGCACCAACCCCCTAAACAAACTTATCAACGACCTCCTGGATTTCGTAACCAGGCCGAAATGTGGGCCAAGCTGAGTGGATTGTGGCGTTTCCTTGCAAGAGAAATTTAAGTACGAAGATCAAGCCATGGGAAGTTATTGGAGGAAATGAAGTCGCGAACGTCCTGCCTTCCAGAGCCGGAGAAGTCTAATAGGCTTTTGACCAAGGTGTCAGCCGTATAAAGAGATCTAGTCGGGAGGTCTTGTGACTTTTGCTGGTGTTTCTACGGGGCATAAAAGGGGTATGATTGAGGAATTTTACGCAGGTCATTATGCAAAACAGCGCCAGTCATTTCCAAAACGTCAAGCTGATTCATTCCTGTGTTATCTCTACTGCGTATATTGCTCGAATCAAAGTTGCTCAGGAGCAGCGTTTCGAGTCATCTTAGCAATAAAATACTAATAGAAAAGTTGCTTGGTATTTCTCTTCAAGACTGATCGCCCGTGGTAGCAAATTGCCAAGTCTTATTCTGCACAAAGGTGGTGCGTTGAAACATTTTGAAGTAGCCACGGCTTGCAGCTTCCCCAGATCAAAGAATGGAATGCTTCTTTCCCTGCGAAGTACCAGTCCGACGCCTTTCGAACTGATGGGCATCCCCGATATTCATCGTTGTTAATCTTGAATCTCTCATATACTAAGATCTGGACGTGATTCGCAGAAGATATGCTGGACCAGCAATGTTGGTGGAAGGTACCTCAGCACCTGGCACGTTGGTACGACCTAGCCCAAGACTATTTGGAATTCCAACCTCTAACAAACTGTGAACACCTTCACAAGCTAGTCCCTCAAGAGGATTCGAATCATCAGGACAATATCGCCCTTGCCCTGTCATTGTCTGTACGATCCTTTTTTTGTGGAGAATCTGCGGAAATGTCACTTGCAGTCACGTGACACTACCCCAACTCAAGGTGTGCGAAAAACTTCAGAGTGAAATTGTCGCACTTGCCGCAGTGAACTGAGAATACCGGCCACTTCACCCCATTCCGTCGCCCTATTTCCAGAATGACCGGGCCGGCGGAGCCGCCATGTCGGATCCTGGTTATGGCCTCTGGCTTCGGCTCCAATTTCCAGGCTCTTATAGATGCTATACCCACGGGTCAGCTTGGCAATAGCCGTATTGTCTCCCTGGTCACCAACCGAAGAAATGCACACGCAACTGCGCGAGCAGATCAAGCAGGTAGAAGCTCTATCATGCGAATTACTCTACGTATACCCTAGCAACTAACTTTGCGACCAGGCATTCCTTGGACATACTTCAACTTAATTAGTCATGGGTTCCTGCAGAAAGGAGAAACAGACGAGCACAAAGTCGCTGAAGGCCGTCAAAAATACGATGCTGCACTCGCTGCAAGGATTCTATCAGCAGAAAATGGAAAGCCCGAGCTAATTGTTCTTGCTGGTTGGATGCATGTCTTTTCAAGCGCTTTCCTAGATCCTATTGAGAAGGCGGGGGTACGCATAATAAATCTCCATCCTTCGCTGCCTAGTAAGTACTCTGAGATTATATTGGGGTCCAGCTACTTACCATTCTTAATTATCTTTTTGCACAGAGGAGTTTGATGGAGCAATGGCTATTGAGCGGGCTTTTGAAGAGCTAAAGGCTGGGCGACTTACCCGCACAGGTATTATGGTCCACTACGTGATTGATGAGGTAGACAGAGGTGCACCTATTATGACGCAAGAGATCGAGTGGCAGAGCGAGGGGCTAGAGGAGTTAAAGGAGAGGATGCATGTCCATGAGCACGAGCTGATTGTCAAGGCGACGGCCAAGGTGGCGCAGGAGATACTGGAGGCCAGGGGGGGGAAAAGCAAACCTTGAGCTGCAAGTATATGTCGCTGGCACGAACTTGGTTGTGAAACTAATACATGTCCCTCGTAGGATGGCACGGTCTGAGATATTGTCTGAATGCGGCATGTATACGACTCCTCATCCTGGAGCCGCATCAGAGCGCCTAGAGTGTACATGTCTGACCGAGATGTCCACAAGCTACGAATCCTCTTCAAAGCCATTCAATAGACACCCGCTCCAGCCGCTCCAGCCCCTTAGTCGGCAACGCTCAGCTGCCGTACGTCGAGCAACATGGATGGAGGCAAGTGGGAGGTTGAGTAGCATCAGGCTCGCTTCCTGCCTCGCTATTAACCACGAAAAAAAAAAAAAAGGGCATTATGCCCGACAAACCGTACAAGACAAAGGAAGGCATTTATTCCACCCTGCCCTGCCAAAAAGGTTTCTAGTCGAGATGATTTCGGGGACAACGGCCTCGTATTTACCTGTTTATGTCGTGTCCAGGTTCCATCCGCAGGTAACTAAGCAACAACGAAAAAAAAATAAAAAGATGAAAGAAAAGCACATTAGCCTGGTTGCAGCCGGGAATAACGCCGCAGCAAAACTTCATGATACGCTTCGTTTACAACATATACGTAAACCCACCCGGTCATGTCCTACATCCCTGACAGCGGAATGGAAGCCTGGATGGGCCGTCGTGTCCAAGAGAAACCGACTGACAAATCATCCATCACATGGCGACGCTTCTATTCCGTACACATCCAGGAATAGACGTTGCAACAGCCCCGCAATCTTTATTCACGCCGTTCTGTCGTATGTAGCTAGAATCGGGGAACCCAGTAGAATGCCTCGTCCTGGAAGAAGATAAGCGACGGACTCTTTCTGGCCTTTGAACAGTTCGTGTACATCATAGACGGCAACGTCCTAAACCAAATCTTTCAGATCCAGATATTTCCCCCAATTCAATATTTAACCAGCCGCTCTCATCGCCATCACCACCGTCTTTCTCTTCATTTGCTCTTTGCGCCAGAAGTGTCCCTGAACTCGTTGTTCCAAAAGTTCTCGCAACTTGATCTCCACGCTATCGCCAATCATGGTTTTCGCACCTCTTATACAAAACCTTCTCGCCTGCCTCGTCATCATCTTCCTATTCCGCAAATACCTCACTGGCAGGCCGCCTTGTCACATGGTCACAGTGGATCCTCAAAAGCACATGCGGGAAAAGAAACGAAGCAGTCCGGTCCCGACCCGGCCAATGGACATCTTCCTCTTGCTAAAGCACCTGCCCGAGGGATTCCCCTTCTGCAGCTGCCAGCGAAAAGCCAGAGAAGCACGCGAACGAACAGACGAGGCCACCAACATACCCTATGCCTTGGTGCAAGAGCAGGTATCGGCAGGGAAATACATACCATCCTTTGTATCCCGGGCAATGGAGAGCCGCGC
This sequence comes from Atkinsonella hypoxylon, assembly GCA_000729835.1. NCBI lineage: Eukaryota > Fungi > Ascomycota > Sordariomycetes > Hypocreales > Clavicipitaceae > Atkinsonella > Atkinsonella hypoxylon. Next base: position 6,125 of record JFHB01000332.1, read on the forward strand.
CGAGGACAAAGTCGACCTCGAGCGACAAGAGCACATCAATCAAGGGGGCGGCCCTGGAGATCTACTGCAGGCGCTCCAAATCTTTGCCATGTTTCATAAGGTCATATGTCGTACCTATGTGTTTAAAAGGTATGTTATCGTAGATGCATGGGGGCAACACACGTATTCTAGCTCCGACTACACGGCATGGTGTACGAGATCCAGCGCCATCAAGATGCATCCCCCAGAGAGATCATCTTTTAAACATCACTCAAGTGAGATTACTCCCTTGATGCGCCGCTCGTCCGCCCGTGATCAGTGGGTACGGAGATGCTCTCGACAGCCTTATCAGACATGTCCTCAAGATACGCCACTTCTTCGACTTTATAGTTAGTGTCGCGAACATGATAGAGGACCAAGACACAGAAGGGAAGAGAAATCAAAATCAAGAGCCATGAAATCAGGATTTCGCCGAGATAAGCAGTCTTTCGAAGGTTAGCATGCGAGGCTTTACAAATAGCACTACCGGAGACATTGGATCTACTCACTTTGGCGGCATCCATGCCAAAAGACATAGCGGCACCAGCAGATTGGACACCTTTGTAATAACCAGCCATACGAGCAAGCTTATATGGATCGTTGGTAATGGACGACATAGTGTAGTAAGCCAGGCCCTGGTAGGCAGCATCGACAATGTAGTCTGTACACAGATGTCAGCTTTCCTCGGGACCAACCAGGTTTGCAGAGATTTAGAACGACACGTACAGACAAAGAGCATGACAATCGGGCCAGCAGCGACGCCAACTGTCCAGTCCCAAGGGCGAGGTTCACCGTAAATACTCTGCTGATCACGAACAAACTTGGTCTGGAAACCAAGACCGCTGGCCCACACCAAGCAAGTCAGGAAGGTGACGAGAGCGCAGGACCAGAGGGCTCGCTTTCGACGATTGAAAGGCAAGTTGTCGGTAACAAGCCCGATAACAATGGAGCCAATGATGGAGCCCAGACCAGTGAGAAGGGCAACCAAAGCTCGGGTTCGTCCGTTGAATAGGAAGGCAGTGATGGCGCCCTGGTAAGCGTAGAAGTAGTTGGACGAGAAGAACATGGGGAACAGAGCGATCATGCGCCAGTCCTTGAACATGCGGAAGAACTCGACGAGTTCTTTCTTGGGCGTAAGTAATTCTGGAAGCTTGACAATGGTCCCGTCGGCACGGACAACGGCCTCGGGAGGGAGAACAAGCCAGCTCGTAGCAATGGAGGTCAGCATGATGATCATGAAGGTGACGTAGACGCCGTTGGAGACGCCCGGTAAGTTGCTGTGGAATTCGATGCCGAGCGCGATGGCAGCGCCAATCAGGGTTCCCATCTGGAAGAGAGACCAGAACAGGGTGAAGGCTCGCCCCTTGTCCTTTTCCAGAGGATATGACATCATGATGGCGCCCTGGGCAGCCCAGAACAAAGCAGCCGAAAGTCCCAGAAAGCCGCCGGCGACAATGACGAACCATCTCGTTCCGTTGAGCTGATAGCACCAGAGAGAACCGAGATACAGGGCATAGCCAGTTGTGCCGAGAGACATGGTCAAGCGAGGCCCAAGGATGTTCTAACGAGGTCGTCAGTGATTTCTTGTTGCTGCAAGCGTCGTGTTTGCATCGACGGAAATGTCCGAGGCCTGCTGAGAATTGGACTCACGTTGATACTGCCGCCGAAGAACCCGCCGAAGAAGAACATGCCGTAGAGCACGCTGTTGGCAATGTCAATTAGCTGGACATCTTCCATACCACCAGCGCCCAGGTTGCCGATGGCACTGAACATGCCGACGGAGCAGAAGGCAACGAAGCCCACGATGAGCACCTGCGTCCATGGCGAATTATCTAGATGACGGTGTCAGCAAATGGGCTTGGTGGCGAGACTCAATGTTCGCTTGGGCTGACAGCTTTGGGAGGTTGTTGATTCGAGGTCGAGATCGAGGTTCAACGATGGGTGAAGTGCTACTTACAGCGCCGGCCGGCAATGTGAAGGTGAGCGAGATTCATCATTGTGGCGCCGGATACAAATGGTTTCGGCAAGGGCCAATGGAGCATCCAGGAGCTGAGCACAGATGAGGAGATTCCCCTAGATTCAACCCACGTTTTCGATGTTGCTGTGTCGCAGGATGCTTGAGCCAGAGCCAGAACCAGAGCCAGAACCAGAACCAGAGCCTTGGGACAGATGGAAAGGGCAACGAGTGATGATGATAGGAGACGAAAGCTGGATGTAATAAATAAAAAACGATGTGACACTGGAGATGGGTGAAGCCCCTGCAACTTCTTCGGCCCATGCTCGCCCGTGCTCGCCCATCCTTGCCCATCCTTGCTCGCCCCCGTCCGCCATCCATGCATGTTCTAGGCTTGTTCTAAGCTCCTCCCCGCATGTTCTAGTTTCGTGTCGTGTTTATCCATCGACAGCCACCAGATGGCTGGTTTCGTCCGAGGAACCAAAGGTCAAGCAAGCATGGGCTGGCTGTCCAAAGACGACTTCGCTGCGGTCACCCATGATGCATCCCGTAAAGCATGGTTGCACCGAACAACCACAAAAAAAAGACCTCCTCAACAACACGAGCGATAGGGGAATTTTTCAAAAGCTCCCTGCAAACGCCACTGTCGTCTCTACCGCGCTATCACCGATCGGCTCAGGATCCGCGACTGCCCCAGCAACCCAGCCAACCCCATCCCCCGGCAAGTGAAGCCAAGCGCTTGTCGACAAAGTGACGCCCGAAATTGCGACGTGGCCGCCACAATTTAACGTTTAGTTCGACGCCCTATACGCCCTATACGCCCTATACGCCCTATACGCCCTATACGCCCTAGGCGCCCTATGTCCCGGGCAACAAGTGGCATTGTCCCCGGCGAGCGAAACGAAATGCGGCCCGGTGGTGCTGTTTGTGATCTGCTCGCACGACATCATTCATTGCTTATTTTATTCTTAACTCAACACAAGCCTATGCACGTGCACGTGCACATGACACGCAGACTGCGCACTGCGCACTGCACACTGCACACTGCAATGAGTGTGGCACGAAATTATCGCTAAGCTGTTGCTTATTCCACAATTGTCGAGTGATTCTTGCCATTCTATCTCGTTCAAATCACCCGGTCTAAATCTCTTGCAGCTGTAAATCCTGTTTCACGACCTGTTTTCCTATCCAAGTCGCCGTTGTATCGATACACTCGCAACTCCCTTCAATACAATGTCTTTCGCAATCCATGGCCTGCACGTAAATGCTAACATCAAATCATATCGTCATCAACTCACAGTACCCAACGGCTGAGGTAAACCCAATTCCAAGCATGGCACATCCACTGAACCATGCCCGTTCCAAAAATGTATATGATAATACAGCTTCCTCCCTTCTGCATACGAGAATTTCTATACTACCGAGCCAGGGTTTAGTCCCAAAAAGAAGTCCAAATCCGTGCCTGCTCCATTAATGCATTGTCCGTGATCTTCCACAAGCTGCTCCAGTAAACTGAGAAATGGATCCTTTTCGTCATTCTGTCCTGTTCCTGTACTTCCGGTTGCGCTTTTATGGCAAGGACTCGGAGTCATTCCGCTCTGAGACAAAATGATTCGATGCTGCGCTCCATCACCTGTTGCTTGCCATCCAGAGGGGCTTTTGAAGGTAAGGCCAGGCAGAGAACCAAACACCGGGTCGTAATGAGCTTCGCTATGTTGAGTACTGCTTCCACCGTCGGAATTTGTTGTGTATCCAAAGAGTGAATTGAAACTTGTACCAGACCTGGGTGCGGTCCCAATTCTGCCCATATTTATCAGTCCTTGGTTGGAGGCTGAGCTACCTGGAGGCATGCTAGCACTGTAGCTCGGGAGTGTGGCAGGGGGGGTATACGCGTTTATCGAGGCGCCGATATTGATATGACCATCTTGTTGTCCAGCAACAGAAACGCGCTGTTGTTCTGTTGGTCCTTCATCGGTCTGGGTCTGGGTCTGGGTCTGGGTCTGCTGCTGGTGCTGGTGCTGGTGTTGGTGCTGGTCCTCGTGTTGGTGCTGATGCTGATGCTGATGCTGGTCCTGGTGCTGGTGTGTTGGCTGTGACATGTGTACTGAAAAGGATTGTTCTGTATTACGGAACGGCGCCGGGTCGACAATGGATGATGCAGTTTGTTCACTTGCTTCTGGCCTCTTCATCTCGGAACGGTTCTGTTCCGACGAAGAGACGATATTTTTGCGCTTGTGGCCTTGTCGTTGTTCAGTAGAAGAGCCGATAGTGTCTGTACCGTGGGGAGAATCAATGCGCCGGGCGGCCATATAGTCAATCACAACGTCTGACATACTCAAGTGCGCAGGATCAAAGTGATACGAGTTCCCGCCGGGACCGCCGATATTCAAATATCGATCAAAAAAATCTTCGAGATGAAATCCCGGCGTATATTGCATGGAATTAGACGGCATAGCCTGGACTAGCTCTCCATGTGCTGAGTATATTCCCTGCAGAGTATTACTCTGATGCTGGACATTTGCCCATGCATAATGAAGGTGCCTCAGGCATTGCATCTCGCGAGAAAGGAGGCCAGACGAAGCGGCAAACAAGTGCACATCCCCTCCGTACGCGCTCGGGTTTGTGTAATGCGCTCCGTGAATATGAACTGTGGCCGCTGTGAATATACAGTAGCCTACAATAGCTGGCCACTCGACAGTGCCTGCTTGTCTTGCCGCATCAATCAGCTCGCCAATCGCGTTGGCATGGAGAAAACACATGTTCGTTGCTTCGATCTGCCATGATTGGTGTTGACCGTTTCCCGCCAGCTCTGCTAGATTGATGGGAAGAAATGGACGGTAAACAAGGCAATGAATAAGATGATAGATGAGCTTGCTGAGAAACACTATCGTCGGTTGCGGTTGGCGGAACAGAGCATGCAAGCCCGAAAAAACTGGTCCAGCACCTGAAGCCCAGAAGTCTAATTCTTGTCGTATTTTTGACAGCGTTGACAATGAATGCCAAGGAAAGTGCGAATCGCCTTTCACGCCTCCTGCGGCCAGGTATCGGTTCGTCATGCTGAGGAGGCGTGTGATATCTATTAGCATACCTGTCCTTCCCTGAAATTTCTTCCCACTACCTTGACAATACTGGAGGTTAGACACTTGGTGGAAAAATTCCCCCTCCACGGCGAGAGGGGACGGGGACGGGCACCATGATGGCAAACGAAGTGTGATGCAATAATCATTGATCAGCGACGATCGCTTTGACCCGCACGCTAGATAACGATCTAACAGGTAGCAAGTCCAAAATAGTCGTCTTCGTAATTCCCTTTCCACAGGTGTCACTTGAGCATGGGTGTCAACCTCACGATGAAGTTCTAGGGCTGTAGCCATTCCGATTGCCGTAGCTAAAAGTACTTGGGTCAGGAATCTCAAACATAATAGTAGTAAAGTGGTTGAAAGGAAGCTTACCCATTAGCATAAAAGCCTTTTTTCCATGGCCGGATGCTGTAAATGCCAAAACCAAGAGCAAGAGAGTCTGCACACTTTTGATGCAAGGTTCATCGGTATCCAAGGACCTCCTTGATCGCAACGCATAATCCTCGCTGAGTTTGACAGCAGTTTGAGGTCCATCTGGGTGCGGCGTATGTCTATACCATGAGGTTAATAACACAATCTCCAACATCTCCCACTGTTGAGCAACGCTCTTGCATACCTGAATGCAACAGCCCAAATTGCACAAGCAAGAGAGTCTTGCAGTTGGTTCAACTGCACCTTTTGTCTGACAGATGACTCATCCAAGATATAGTAGGGCTTCCCATGAAACCGAGTGAAGTAGGTGTGTAGTAGAGCATTTGTGTCAACTAAAGAAGATGGATGATTTCTGGATGGAGAGTTAGCTTCGCGCGTTTCCTTGCTATCTAGTTAGCTTCCCGCTTATCCTACCTTGAAGTTGCCTCTTCGTTTACAGCTGTGTTTGGTCCATTCTCGTCAGACCTACCGATTTCGGTAGCAATTCTTTTGGTGGCGGGTTCTGTAATTTCATCCGCATCTTCATCTTCGGCTTTGTCAACAGCTGATTCCCCGGTCTTGCTTGTACCTTGATCTACATTCTTGTCTTTGAGTTTTGCCTCGGGTCCATCCACACGTTTTATCAACGCCTCTAAGACATCCGTTTTGGGACCGCGCTTTTTCGGGACTGCATCTGTCGCAGATCCAATTGAATTAGTACATTCTCAACGTCTCTGCCAGATGAGGACCAGTCTTCTCGATAGACTGCGCTCCGAGAAGAAGTCCATATAAAGGCGCCAGAACGGGGAAACGCACATACCATAGACACAAGGGCATTGAAAAACTTGGCATGCTTCGCATGAAGGTCGTATGCGGTTACATTTTATCTAGTTGCACCACTTTAGGCTCTAACGAACTACCTGTCGTATCCTTTACAAAGATTTGCGGGGCTAAACCAGCGAAGGCGAGTTCTTACGGAGTACTCACCTTTCGTTTGCGACATGACTTGCAGTTCATGGACTCGCGCGGCTCATTATTTGGCCGCCGCATAGGCAATCGTTCGATGCTCACCTGCTGCCTCGGAATGGTGACGGGAGCAGCACCGGCCGTTGTTGGTCGTGGATGGGAAGATGAACTCATTGCATCACAAGCGGGGAGCTTGGGGAGAGCGGGCCCCATGTATTCGACTCTCACGGCGGCGGTGGCGGCGGCTGGCGGTAACTAGTGGTGATTCTCGTTGGACTTTGCGAGACGCTGGCGTTGGCCGACGAAAGCCTCCCAAGCAGCGTTGTGTAGAGACGAAGAGAGGTCGAGGGATCCGAAGGTCTAGCTGACAGTGTTGGACAATTGATGGAGACGGTCTTTGGAAAGCCTTCAGTTCCCTCGCTTCACAAACAGGGCCCCAACCGGGCTCAGAAGAGTATGGGGCTGTCGAAGTGCGAAGATGCCATGTGGTTCTCGTGCGAAGTGATGCAAGCTAGTCGTCTGGTAGTTCTGGACGATGCAAGCTTCAGTCCCTCGAAGCACACAATCGTAATAAGATATTCTACTTATCCAGCTCGTTGTGGCTTAGCGTGCAGAACTACTGGAACAGGCCATCAAAAAACAGTCGGTGCTTATTATTATTAAACGGTATCCGGAGTTGGCTTCGGCAGATGGCGGACCAGGTGTGCATCGGAGGGGCCGAGAGCTAATTGCTCTGCTTACGAATGACGGGTCTAGGGAATAGTTTGATGTTGAACATGACTGGAGCCAGTGGAGGGATCTTCAACCATTGATACCTCCTAGGTACCTAGGTAAGTACCTAAGTACTGAGTCGCGTTAGGTACCTGCGTACGGTTGCGGCGGATGAGGATGGGTCTGGCAGGCAAGGGAACATGGAAGGAAAGAACGACATAACTAATAGTCAGCCAGAGAAGGAACGTTGGAGCATTTATTTAGTCATTTCGAGGACCAATTTTTTTCTATTCTAGCCTCGGCCTCCACTCCATTCTTTCAAGTGGCGAGCATTATGTCAAGTTTTGTCATCATGATCCATCGTTTTATCAACAGATTCTATCAGCGATCAACCATACCATTCCGTTCCATCACTTGGCTGTTTCAGTTAAGCGTCCAAGCAGACAGAACAGGCGTCTGCTGCAGCGCTTGCAGTCCCCCCCCTCCCCCCAAGATGGCCTACTCCATGGCAGAATGAAGCAGTGTGGCCTTACCGATTTTCTATTTTCTCTTCATAGAATCAGTGGAACATTTACTTTCACAACATGCCATACTTGATGGTCAAGTCTTGGACGTGTTCAACGAGTGATCAAAGTCTTGCCGACCGCCCCCTTCCTAAGGTCCGCGCCGAACTCACTAGCTCAATCGGCCCACAAGCCACTCGTGACAATAAGTTGAGTTGAGTCCATGTTTCCCAGCACTGAGACTACTTAAAACTGTGGGGAGCATCGGCCCTGTCCCGCCGGCCGCAAGGGGAAGGTCGGCCGATATCAGCTTGTTTCCATCAATGCCTGCCGCTTGTGGAGTCTGGTCTAGGTATTCCATGATGTAGTTTGCAGCTACTGTAGTCGCCTTACGCGACATTGGTTAGCTAATCAAACTATAGGAGCCTATATTCTCTTCTCAGCAAGGTTTGCTCGTTTCACACTCGGGCCCTCCAAGAATAGAATACGGACGTCAGATGCAGAAGTCCCTCGGAAAGCGATACCTGCTCAGATAAACATCAGTCACGTCACAGACTCACGGGCCGGCCGCCTCGCAATCGAGATGCTTGCCCTGAAACCTAGATGGTGGCTTCAGCTCTAGCCTCCATCACCTGTACGTGATTTGTGCCTGCATCCGTCTGGTCAGGTTGAAGAGAACGGGCAATTTTTCCCCGGCATAAGCCACCGGCCACAGCCTAGCGCGGGATTTGAGCAGGGAAGCGTGCGTAATAATTTCGCTTGGTCCCCAGCCTGATGCCCACATGGGTTGTCAAATTCTTCGTACGGGTTCTAATGATTTGTCATGCGTCTCATGACCTGAATGACGTGTGTTTAACAGGATTGGGATCTCATGTCATCTTGCCTTTTCTCTTGATCAGGCAATCTCTCGGTTCTCGCAGCCAGCATCAAGCGACGCCCACGAGCGAGGCGGGATTTCAGATCAGGATTTATAGACATGTACTCCCTATGTACTTGTTTCACCACACGCATGCATTCTCCGTTCAGAACTGCTGACTCTTGATAATGATCTGACAGCTTCGCTTCTGCCGGCCTGCGTTAGCAGACGTTGCTGTGTAGTCTTGAAGACCAGGCCTTCAGCTCTGATTATAAACCGGGCCGTCACTGCAAAGGGTTCCACCGCCAGGTTTCATTATTAAAAGTCATTGTATCACAGTGGTCAACTCCTTAGTGTTGGCGGAAAAGATGTGTCTCTTCGTCGACGTATTTATAACCACGACTGCAACGCCAATACTCCAAATTGGATAGAACACAGTGGAAGCACCGTGAACCACCACCCTGCTCCCAAGCAATGCGCCCAATGCATATATTCCATCCCTCATCGAGGTCATCATGCCGTCAAAACGGATAACTCCGACCACTAGCCAACCTGACGAAGCTGTAGGGTACGTTTTGACCAACCAATAACCTTAGACTTTCCACAACTGTGAATGCCGCCACATCAGCGGCTCCATACGAGGCAAAGCCACTCTTTTCAGCGGTTTCATGGGGGTCTATGGTCTTTCGAGCAGCTACATCAGCCAAGTTTAAGAAGACCTTGTTGACGTTCGGCGCCCCTTCACGACCTGTAGCAGCAAAGACACGCAGCAGCATGCTCACCAGATTGCCCTTGTCGGGGCCAAGGGCAGAGACAATGACGAATGGGGCTTGATCATCAGTAACAGACCTGGCTCTTTGCAGACTTTCCATACTGATGAATTGCTCGATGGGGGGAGCATGGAGCGCGAGTGCTGGAGGAGTGCGAAAACCAACGGTATAGATTTTTGCAATTTTCAGCGCTTTCAAGGCGTAGAAGACGGGAGCTGCATCGTCAGATGCTGATGCCAGAACAAGGGCTGAGCGTCTAAAGTAGGCCGAAGGGGCTAGATCACGAATGAGGGTATGCATGATGCCTCTCCAACCAGCGTTGTCGAATATAAGCGCCGAGCTCGGGGTCAAACCGTCTTGTACCGGCGGTTCCAGAGATTCTCGGCGACTCTGAAGGGATGAGGGCAGCCAAGGAGGTGTAGAGGTGGTCGATGAGCCTGATTTGACGACAATCGTGTCGGCGATCCCGATTGCCCGTGCTGCCTCTGTGACGGTTGGTCCCTGACCATTGTTCAAGCGTGCAAAAAACCTGTTGTGCCTGCAGAGCGTCTGGACAGATATCCCTGGATCGAGATAGGCACCTCCAAAATCCCGTTGATCACACCACACTTCCATGCCAGTATAGTCGTTCGGCTGCCTTTCAATAATACCAAACCTATGAGGAAGTCCCAGCTCATTGAAGCATTTTTCATAGAATGGCGCTTGGGGAACCGCGCTCCTTGACAAGGATGCGCTGATGCCGTAAATGCTCTTCATTGGCAACTGTCCCAGCTGAGACAAGACTCTGTGAATCTCGGACGTGCTCATCTGTCCCGGTGCAGCAATAATGGGCAGCAGTGGGTGGGTGATGGGGGTGAATACCTTGTTTTGCGTTCTTGAGAACTGGCCGGTCGGGCCCATATTCACGGCAGACAATGGCGGGGCGTCAGGGTACTCGGCCTTCATCTTGGAACGAAAATACTCTAGGTCGAAATTTTCCTTGTGCTCATTGATGATGGCAATCATCTTGACAATGTCGGCATAGGGACAAGACCGTTGGAAAACTTGTTGCGCATAGTGCGATGGCCACTTGAATGTTCCAGAGAAGTCATGGAAGGCGGACATGATGCGCGAATTTCCTTTCCGTTCCCATAAATCTCGGCGGATCTGCTCGGGAAGCCAAAGCTCGACATCAATGTACTCGATTCCCCATTGAATAGCTTTATATAGATATTCATGATAGAGCGTGGGGTCGTCCATTGGAAACCTCCCGTTCTCGTTTGTGCAGCGTGTGGTGAATATGATGGGCAACTCGGTACGCTCCCGCAGTAACATGACCTGCTCTCCAACGTACCTCAAGCTCGGAACCTGCGGGAAGCTACCATCAGGAAGCGGTTCGCGGAGCAAGTCAACTCGAATTTCTATTGCGTCAGATCCCACGGTGAGAATGTCGAGATTGGGTAAGGCAGCGCGGACATCTGGGAAGGTGGTTGACATGAATAACGTTCTTGGCTTGGCCATAAGTTCCTCATGGTGACTGATTTGACCGAGAGTAAAGGACATGAACCTGGAGAGATAGCGCCTCAAGTAAGGCGATTCAATGTAGAGGAATTCATAGTCGCAGTGCGTAGACAGCTTAGCATCAGGTGGCATACCCATGGTAACGCAGTGTGTGTTGACGGCGACGACGAGATGCTTGTCACGTCCCTGAATGCTTGTTCTCGCTTTCTCCGCCGGGATACCGACGACGAATCCACGCTCTTCAGAGGTGACATTGTTGAAAGAGTCTTTGAACTTGTACGGTTTTCCAAGCACTTCGGCCACAAGAATCACCACTCTTTCTTGTTCCTGGTTATAAATAATGACTGCAATTCTCTTGTCGCCTTCTTCCGGAGCCCCTCGTAGAGACCTACCATGCAGCATGACAGGGTTTGAGCTGGCACTGTTTATGCCAAGGTTTCCTCTAGAGGCTGTGGTGCTGAAGCCAGTAGATATCGGACCCGGGCCCGGTGAGGTTGTCGACAGAAGTTGTTGAACCGCAGCCATTTTTCCGTTGGCCGGCGGAGCCGGTTAGCCATGTACAATGCAATGCAAGCTCTCTTCCACCAGGATATGTATGACTGTTGAGCGCAAGACTCGCTTAGTGACTACTGGTTGATTTTCGACCTGAAATTCATGACCCAGGATGCCCCGTTCTTCCACGTTGGAGTGATTCTCGTTGAGCCGATCCAAGGACGGACAATCCAGTGGTTGTGATGCCGAGGTCCTCTGCTCTGTTCTCCCAGGAGAGAGGTTGGTGTGGAACCTGGGTCTTGGCGTTCGGTCAAAGTAGTGTGCAAGACATCACAGGACTTGTGACGATGGTGGAATATTGCTACGAGGAGCGAAGGAGCGCGAATACGTCAACGATTTGAACTGGGTGTGTTGAATGAAATAAAGCAGGCTGCAAAACGCCCGTGTCCCAAGGCGAGCCCGCCTGCCGGGATTCAATGTCCGGTGTCGAGTCGTGTCACCGAGTCTTAAATGAGTGCGAGAGCGGCGAGGTGATGCTTGTTTTTGGCTCAAGTGGAAGAGCTGCCTGCGCTCGACTCCGCGGCCCCGACTCAGTCGGCTTAGAGAAAAATTTTGAATAAAAAATGAAAAGTGTGGGAATTTCGGGCTTTCTCTTCCCAACGGAGCACCAGTGTCGAAAGCGAAGTGGTTGTGTTTTCATGCAGACCTGGCAGAACCGAGGAAGCAAGGCAGGTCGACAGGGGACGTACCCTAGATCTGTTTATCGAGCTTGGTGGAGAAGGGGTGCCGTAGCCGAGCCAGTGGTGTTTGAGCATGGGACTGTGGGAGGTCTTGAAACCCCGGCCATTCGACGCTAATTCTTCCGCCAATGGCGAGTCGGGGCAGACATATCAAATGACAGGGAGGGAGGGAAGGAAGGAAGGAGAGAGGGAGGGGTCTTTCATCTCATCCGATGCGAATAGATCAGAGATGGCGATGTCCAAATCGGAACAGTAACATTGCACATAGGAATAGGACCATCAGGAAGTCTGGCATGTTGGACGCACATTCAACGCATTCAACGCTGGCCCCGATTCTGGGGGAGAAGGTGCACATGTCACATGTGCTAGTATTGTATTAAACGATTAAACGCGCTTCCCTTCAGGTGTCAGACTAGTGACTGGAGCGGTTTGCCAGTTTACGTGCACGCCCTAGATGTATTATTGTCATTATTAAAGTACTCTAGGTTCGTCGCGTAGACTGATATCCAGACTGCATCATGGGGGAAAAACCTTGCTCTAGGATAAAAAAAAAACCCCCTCCTGCTTCAATTTACTTGGCGTCGGCCTGGGGCCGGTCCTCTTCCGCGCCCTAAATATCCTAAAATTACTGCATTTAATTAAACTACATACATACATACATACAAGGGCGTTATAGCCTGCAGCTAAGCTAACTCGCTTGAAAAAACACCCCCGCGATTCTCTTCGAAAGCTTACATGTATATATACATTAACCGGTCTGACACGTTGTTCTAGGCCTTTGGCTGCCACTGAGGCTGCTACTGCCACTGCAGCTGCATTGCTAGTTGCGTTGCAAGAACAATCTCTACTCAGCCTTGGGCCGATCAAGCTGTACATCTTTATTGACTTTGCCTTTGAACGCCTCGGTGTCCCAGTAACTACAATCGAGATGGTCTTTGAATATCAATGCTGGAGACTTCGAAAAGCAAATCTGGCTATACGCCATCTGCATGAGGTGATAAGTAAGATGATGATGCAAGCTGCTTATGCTGGATCCGTCATCCAGCATGTACCTGGCATTTACTCCGTATGCTCGTCTGCGTGTGTGGTCATGGTGGCGAATCAGAGGGAAAGGCTCTTGACGGGAGAACCGACTCAATTGAAATAAGAATACAGTAAATAATTTTGTGAGGCTATCGTCAGCCATGACCAGTGCGCTCATGTGCTGTGACCGGACTGGACTTGGAAACAACGGCGCACGCTCAAGCGCTTCCAAATTGACATCTAGAACATCATCGCATCGCAAGAAGAACAAACAAGAAGATCTGACAGTTTCTCAAATAGATGGTGGTTCTTTAGCCGGTTTGTTACTATTTAAAAAGACATGAACGATGCACACACTCTGGAGTAGTGGCACGAGAGAGAAATGCTCGGGTGCAGCCAATGGGTCGCGTCGCAGCTCCATCAAACACGTCCAAGCCCAAGTGCGAAGCTCGGTTCGCAGTTCACATGAGCTCGTGCATGGGCGCATCAAAGCTCGCCTTCCACTTTTCACTTCCCTCTCCGGCAACTGAACCACGAGCCCATCGCCTCATCGCGGCGCACATCGAGTCTTGCTTGTCCACGGATCGAATATTCTCATACGACACCTTTTCTTCTCCAGCATCTTCATAAGCTCGCAATTTCTGTCCATCTACGCCTGCATTGCTTCTGATCCAGTCATGTCTGAACATGCTCCCGACGCGCGACCTGCCGACGAGGGCACAGGTACCGCGACAGCCACGCCCACCGTCACAGAAGGCACGCCAGCTGCCACAGAAGATGTCGCGACGCCCATCTCGCGCGACGAAGACCCGAAATCAAGAAGAGTCTCCTTGGCCGATCTGAGCGCCAAAGGCACTGCCCTGTACGCGCACAAGCAGTACGAGGAAGCTGCCGAGATCTTATCGCGAGCCAGCGTTCTCCAAGCCGACTTGAACGGCGAGACTGCTCCCGAAAACGCCGAGATTCTTTTCCACTACGGCCGCAGTCTTTTCAAGGTTGGCCAGAGCAAGAGCGATGTGCTTGGGGGCCCGGCGCCAGCAGAGAAGGCTGCGCCAGCCAAGGGCGGGACGTCCAAAGAAGCTGTTGCTTCCGCAGAGATTGAGGCTCAGAAGGGGACACAGGAGGGTGTTGCCGTTGCTGCCGGCCAGTCTGAACGCGCTGAGAAGCAGGATCCGGCGACGAAGGAGGGAGGATCCGACGAGAAGAAGCCGTTGTTCCATTTTACAGGAGACGAGAACTTTGACGAATCATCCGACGAAGAGGTGTGGAATGACCCCCACCCGGAATAAGAAAACTAAGAAAGGAGACCAGAAATAATTTCGTTGGCGCTGCTGTTGCTGACTTTTCATCTATAGCCAGAAGAAGAGGCACCTGAAGAGGAAGACGACGACCTTGCTACCGCGTTCGAGATCCTCGACCTCGCCCGCGTCTGCTACGAGAAGCAACTCGAGCAATCAGACAGCGCAAATGAAGACACCAAAAGCAAAGAAGTGGCCAGCGACTCCGCTGCCGCCCGACACATCAAGGAGCGCCTCGCCGACACGCACGACTGTCTAGCGGAGATCTCGTTGGAGAACGAAAGGTACCCAGCATAGCCTCCTCCTGCACTGCGCGCAGAATAACTGACCCGACTACCCTTTGCCCCCCCTCCAAAAAAAAAAAACCAGATACCCCAACGCGATTGAAGATGGCCGCACCTCTCTCAAATACAAGCTCGAGCTGTACCCCGAGACGTCGGAAATCATCGCCGAAGCCCACTACAAGCTGTCTCTCGCCCTGGAGTTCGCCTCAGTAACGACGTCCGGCAACGACGGTAAGAACGCCAAGCGCGAGGCCATGGACCAGGGGCTCCGAGACGAAGCAATCAAGCACATGGAGCTGGCCATCAAGAGCTTCAAGCTTAAAATGCAGAATAAAGAAGTAGAAGTAGCGACCATGGCCTCCCCCGAGGACAACGACATTACGCGCAAGGCTATATCCGAGATGAAGGAGGTCCTTGCCGATATGGAACAGCG
>JFHB01000333.1:0-21074 GCA_000729835.1 Atkinsonella hypoxylon
TTTAGCTTAGCTATATTTAGAGATGCCTCTAACTACTTAAAGGGTTTACTTAATAAGCTTAGAATTATCTATAAAAGGGTTAAAAAGACTGTTATAAATGTCTTAAAGGTTCTAGATTATTCTATTAAGGCAGTTAAGTATAGATTTATTAGGGTTCTTAGTGATTATATTATATAATGTAATGCTGTTCTATCTTTAACAATAGAACTGCTTATTAGTTAGGGTCTTAAAGTGTTATCTAATAATTTTAACTATTTAATTAAAGGTGTAATTTATCTTTATATTTATTGCAATTATTATAAGGTAGAATTTACGCGCTTTACCTATTAGTATTACTAGAAATGCCTTTATTATTACTAGTTCTAAGAAATTAAGTTGTTAATATAGGTCTTTAAGGATAACTACTTTTAGCATAATAAAATCGAATATATTGCTGCTGTATTTATTGCTTTCCTTATAGATCTTTATAAGGTTAAGGACTTTTTTTGTATTAGTTTAGGAAAGATCTATTATAGAAGGAAGTAATAGTTATACTGCTAAAAGCAAAAGAAATCTTATATTCTATAGAGGAGAAAAAGGAGGTAGTATTTCTGCTAATATACCTATTAGATTGCTAGGTATACTTAATAAAAGTAACAAAGAGAGTGCTAAAGGTATAGGAGAAGGGTTCTATAAAGAAGATTAAGGCTTCTTTACTGTAGATATAGGTTCTACATCTAGGTGTAGATTTAAGTGGAATTTGCCTAATGCTACTTATTTATTAATCTCTTCTTCTAGCTATATAGATTATTCCTCTTTTTATAGCACTCTTTTAAGGGAATTAGCAATTTAGCTGCTGCTTTTGCCTATATAGACTCTATGTTTATATAGTAAGTTGTATAACGCTTTAATAATTAGAGTAGAAGCTCTTTAAAATAGATCTTTATTCTAGTTATAGAAGTTAAATTTAAAGTTTTTCTATTGTTCTTAATCTTTAAATCTTTAATCTTTATAAAGGTTAATTATAAAGGTAATTCTATTGTTTAAATTAGTAGTAGTAGCAGTTTCTAGGTTAATTTTATATATTAAGTCCTAATCTATTAATAGAAGTTTCTAATACTTTTAAAGTTGTTCTAGAAGCTTATTAGGTTGCAGTTATTGCTTAGATTCTTACAAATTTACTTAGAGTTATTGTAAACTTATTATATTAGATAAGATTAAGTGGTATTATTGAAAATAATAGGGATTACAGGACTAGATAGAAGAGGGTAGTGGTCTCTTATATTTAGCACCTGTAATTGCTCCTAGTAATTATCACGTAGTGGAAGCAGCAGCGGCCTAAATCAAGCTGTAGTGTATAGTATAGATCACGTAGAGGCAGTAGATAACTATAATAATAGTGGTATCTTATATTAAGAGCGCTGTAACGAACAAGTGAGGGTAGAATCTCGAATCTTTCTAGTCCCTTATAGACCCTCTAACTATATCGGCGGGCTGTAGTCGCTAGAAGAGGCTTATAGGCTACTTTATAATTTCCGCAAAAAGATTTACTATATAAAAACAAAAAAATCGACTTACGGCTATACAAACGAGACGCTTATATGCACAATTTAACAAATTCCACTAATAATAAGCAACCCTTATAAGCAACTCTATCTAATAATTATACTATTAGATAGCCCTAATTCTTAGCTTTCGAATGGTATACTTCTTAAATTTCTACCATTGCTAGTTGTGGAGAAAATCGCTGTTAAAGTTGACTATAGGTTAGGCAACTTTGCCTTAGTCGATTCTAGATGTTTCGCATCTAGTAACAGCGATATCTCTACCAAAAATCAACGTAACAAGACCTAGTTAGGGTCACGTGATAGAGCAACTAACAGGCAACTAGTAAGCATAAAAATAGGCTATACAGGGTAGCTTATTTTTAACAGGTATAGAAAGAGAAAGTAGGTGTAATAGAATTAGTATAAAGATAGAGGGATTTAGCTAGCTTCTAGCTAAGTTCTAAGATAGTTAGGGGAGTTAAATTCTATAGCGTTAGCCGCTAAGGGTTCTAGCTAGTAATTTAATTCCTTAGGAGTCTAATATTAACAATTAGTTAAACTAAAACGTTGTTGTAAGTTAATACAACTTAGTAACTAAGCAATTGTAAAGATATCCCTTCTTTTAGCACATTTTACTAGTTGCGTTAGCCGCTAAGGGTTCTAGCTAACAGTATTACGTCTCTTCTTGCTAAACCTAGCTAATCTATAGTTAGTTATACTAATCTCTTTAGTTATACTAAAGACTCCTAGTTAAGCAACCACTAATTAGTGTTAAGAGACTAAGGGTTAAATTTATACTCCTTTAAGTTAGTCCTATAACTAGTTCACTAGTGCACTAGTATTTACATCAAAGAGGTTTAAATTTGGTTATCTAGGAGTTGTATCTAACTAGCAAAAGAGGCTACATGTAACGGACTAGGTCTTTGACCTAGTCTTGTAATATAGATGCCAATTGTACAAGAGTCACACGACTTGTACAATACGTATCCTTTTGTCGCAATTGGTAGTGGGCACACTAGGATTGGGCTAACCCCATATGGAGTGCGCAGGCATCCGCTATGGCCCAATTGGGCTACTCTATAACATTTGTACAAGTCACCTTAAGGTTACAGGTTTGAACCGGCGCGGGAACAGCTTTTAATAGGACAGGCAGGCAGAACAGGCAGGCAGAAGAGGTCCTATTAGGCGGCAGGGGGTTCAACCTGGGCTAACAAGGCGATAGATCCTTGGGGGATGCGTGGTATTACAACTAGCTCCTGGCTGACGAAGGTAGGAAAGAGAGAGAGAGAGAGACTGGGCGTAACAGAGGAGCTATGTACGGAGAGTCAAGTCAAAAGTCCTGCCGGTTGCATGGACCCCTGTTAAGGCTGCAGAAGACCTAATTGGCTGATTAAGCTATAAGCCCTATAATAAATATATAATAGGCTTACCCCTCTTCTCCCTCCTAACCTATTAGATTATAATAGCCTTAACAGCTATCCCTTAATAGGCTAGCTATAAAGATAAAATACACTAATTATTACTACTAAGCTTAGTATTAATTTAAGAACTATAAATTAAATATTTATTAGAGCTATTAAATAAAGGTTTAACTTTTATATATAATTTATATTAGTGCTTTTATATTTTTTGCTGCGTTATTGTAGTTTATTTTAGATATTTTCTGCTGCACTAGACCGCTTTAGGCAGGCCTCCCCACTGGTAGGACTTTTGACTTGACTTTCCGTAACGGACTAGGTCTTTGACCTAGTCTTGTAATATAGATGCCAATTGTACAAGAGTCACACAACTTGTACAATACGTATCCTTTTGTCGCAATTGGTAGTGGGCACACTAGGATTGGGCTAACCCCATATGGAGTGCGCAGGCATCCGCTATGGCCCAATTGGGCTACTCCATAACACTACATTATATACCCCGTTGGATGCCTTATATACCTTAGGTATAGTGTTATGTTAAGGGGGAATTAAGGGGTATCGGCGACCCCGATGTGAGTGGAGACTAATGTGCGGATGCAACCAATCAGCGGTCGTATCTACCCACGCAGGTGCCGGAATCGCACGATGGAGTCATGACGATTCCAACAGTAGATTTATAAGAATTTAAGCAATAACTATAACCTAATAAGCTTTTAGAATAACTTTAAAAGTATTAGAAACTTCTATTAATAAATTAGAACTTAATATATAAAATTAACCTAGAAACTACTACTACTACTAATTTAAACAATAGAATTGCCTTTACAATTAACCTCTATAAAGATTAAAGATTTAAAGATTAAGAATAATAGAAAAACTTTAAATTTAACTTCTATAACTAAAATAAAGACCTATTCTAAAGAGCTTCTACTTTAATTATTAAAGTATTATATAACTTACTATATAAATATAGAGTTTATATAGGCAGAAGTAGCAGCTAAATTGCTAATTCCCTTAAAAGAGTGCTATAAAAAGAGAAATAATCTATATAGCTAGAAGAAGAGATTAATAAATAAGTAGCATTAGGTAAATTCTACTTAAATCTATACTTAAATATAGAACCTATATCTATAGTAAAGAAGCCTTAATCTTCTTTATAGAACCCTTCTTCTATATCTTTAGTACTCTCTCTATTACTTTTATTAAGCGTACTTAGCAATTTAATAGGTATATTAGTAGAAATACTACCTCCTTCTTCTTCTCTATAGAATATAAGATTTCTTCTGCTTTTAGTAGTATAACTATTACTTCCTTCTATAATAGATTCTTCTTAGACTAATATAAGGAAAGTCCTTAACCTTATAAAGATCTATAAGGAAAACAATAAATATAGTAGCAATATATTTAATTTTATTATGCTAAAAGTAGTTATTCTTAAAGACCTATACTAATGTTACGGGATAATTCCACAGACCCGCAGGTCACTAGTGCACGTGACTGCAATCATGTATAAGTAGTCAGAAGCAACACTTAGGTAGTCAGATTGAACAATCAACAATCATTCACTAGAACACTATTATCAGATGCTCCTTACAGAAGCTATTACGACTTAGCCTACGATTTATTGCATGACCTGTCGAATCCGACATCCTACCGTTGCATCCGACAAACCCACGTCGGATTCCACCGTAACAACTAATAACTTAATTTCTTAGAACTAGCAATAATAAAGGTATTTCTAGTAATACTAATAGGTAAAGCGTATAAATTCTACCTTATAATAATTGCAATAAATATAAGAATAAATTATACCTTTAATTAAATAGTTAAAATCGTTAGGTAACACTTTAAGACCTTAACTAATAAGTAGTTCTATTGTTAAAGATAGAACAGTATTATATTGCATAATATAATCGCTAAGAACTTTAATAAATCTATACTTAACTACCTTAATATAATAATCTAGAACCTTTAAGACATTTATAACAGCCTTTTTAACTCTCTTATAGATAATTCTAAACTTATTAAGTAGACCCTTTAAGCAGTTAAAGGCATCCTTAAATGTAGCTAAGCTAAATTTATAACTAATATAATATTCTAAAAGCTTTATTAGAAGACTAAGGGTTAAATTTATACTCCTTTAAGTCAGTTCTATAACTAGTTCACTAGTGCACTAGTATTTACATTAAAGAGGTTCAAATTCAGTTATCTAGGAGTTGTATCTAACTAGCAAAAGAGGCTACATTATATACCCCGTTAGATGCCTTATATGCCTTAGATATAGTGTTGTGTTAAGGGGGAATTAAGGGGTATTAGTAACCCTAATATAAGTGGAGACTAATGTGCAGATGTAACTAATTAGTGGTTGTATCTACCTATGTAGGTGCTAGAATCGCACAATAGAGTTATAATAATTCTAACACTAGTAGTCTCTCTTTTTATTATGCTAGTAGAGTAACTCTAACAGTTACAGTAATAATAAAATAGATTAAAGGAATAAACAACAATAAATCTAACATCCTTCTGCATTAATTTGTAGGTCTCTTCACTTAGCCTTCTACCTATATATTAGCTTTATTGTTATTAATAAAGGATTTAAGAGTCTTATTTAGCGTTGCTTTTGTTATTAAATTAGCGATATTATCTTTGCTGTTAATCTAATGGATTTCGTTGATTTTACGCCTTTTGTATAATTAATGTAGCGCTATAATGTTAATTATTAACCTCTTTTCCTTTATTGTGCTAAGCTTTATAAGGCATTTATACAACAAGAACGAATCTATACAAACTACTAGTAGAATTAGCAGTATCTATAGCTACTTTATTACTATATTTAATGTAGTGCTAATAGCATGCAATATATCTACGCCTTACACTATACTGTATAGTTCTAATGCAAGCGCGCTCCTTATAACTCTCTTGCTTTTAACGGAGCTATATATAATAATGTTGCCTTTTATTACAAATTTAGCGTTCCCTTTATAGGCTTCCTTATTGCCTAGGATAATTATATATTCTATCTAGAAGCTTAAATCTTTATTATTTATAAAGGATCTATTAATAAATATATACAATTTAGCAGAGGGAAGGTCTATTAAGATATATTGTAATCTATAGGTTTAGTTGTTAATCTGCTATTAGAGCCTCTTATTTAGTCGCTTAATATCGTTAATTGTAATATTTTGCTGTTATGCAGCAACAGAGAGATTAAATGTAGCTTTTAGTTAATAGATTATAGCAATATATACACTGCAGGCTTATTGCTTAATGTACTATTGTTTCGTTAAATCTATATTACTACTAGTAGTATTAATAGGTTAAATCCTCTTGCTTTAACCTTTCTAGTAAAGAGTTAAAGTGCTGTTATTAGATTTAGTTAATATATACCTATTAAAAATTAGTAGTATTTCTATTGTTAAGCTCTACTTTAGCTTTACAGTAAAATTAGCCTTTTGCAGTTTAAATTCTTTACAGTTAAAGAAGGTTCTATTGCTTAGTTCTAGTGTATTATTAGTTTATATTCTAACGATTCTAAAGCAGTTATTGTTATTTAATATTAGTAAGTAGAGGTTGTATATTAACGTAACTATACTTAAATTATTACAGTAGTAGCAGAAGTACATAAACTACTAATGTATACCTGCTTTAGCGATTCTATATAGAGGCTTAATTACTTTTATTACTGTATTGTAGAGATATAGGTGTTTAATTTAGTTAGGAAGTTGTGCAATAATTAATCTATTTAAATTAGTGTTAGATTATATATAAGCCTATATAATATTGCAGATCTATAAGGCAATATTGCGTTTTTAGAGAGATAGAGCTAGTGCTACAATTAGGCGTTAACTAGCTTGTTAAATCGTTAGGGATTGCGTTAAAATTAACAATTTATCGCTATTATTGTATCCTTAAATAACTAGTCTTAACTTCTTATATAGCAATATAGTTCCTTTTCCTTTAACTTCTTAAACTATATAAGATTTAAAGATACAGCTAGTGTATATAGTAGAGTTAAATTTAATAAATTAGAAGACGTTTTTAGCTAGTAGTACGTTAATTTTAGCTTAGTTAAATGCTTTAAATAGAGCACCTTTTGCTGTAATCTTGTTGTCTTTCCTTAGTTATACAGCTAGGTTGTAGTCTATTGTTTCTTTTATAGAAAGGAAAATTTTATTGCTAAATTTATACAGTAATATAGAAGTAGAATTAATATTACTACTAGGGTTAAAATTATAAGGACTACTAGCAGTTAGGCTAGAAACAGTAATATATCTATTTAGTATATTGTTAAAAGTAGAGGAATTTTATATAAAATTAATTAGAATAGAAAGAGAGTTCTTTTTTAGTCTTCTAGGGCCTCTTTTCTATATTAGGTTTAGATTAATTAGTTACTTTACTTTTAGGGGTCTTTCTCTCTTCTTTAGTAGAATAGAATTGCTTTTAGGTAGGGATTCTATATTGCTTTTATTAGGTGTAACGTTAGAAACAGTAGGATAATTATTAGATTTATTGTTATTATAGTAGTAGGGTTTTACAATAGTTATACAAAAATAAATAGAGCTATAAGGCATTTATATAGTGCATTCCTTGCTATCTATAGTAAGCAGCTTATAGGGGCCTTACTAGCCTTCTTTTTTACGCTATATATATACTTCTAACTGTAGAAGTAGTAAATATATAGGTATTATATTTAGGCTGTTGCAGGAGGCAAGAGCATTGTGAATTTGCCTTTATGCTAAGCACTTTTAGGCTTTATTAGTAGCTTTATATAGAATTAAAGCTTATTGTATTATAGAAAGGCTTAGAGGTAAATTATCTATTATATAGAGGTAGGCACTAAAGACTAATAATATAGGCATAAGACCGTTAGGTCCAGTAGAATTATTAACAGCTTTAATAGCTATTTAAAGCTTTTAATCCTTTATAATACTAGTATTAGTGCCTAATTTATTGTTAATAATGTTGTAAGCTCTTTATAATAAGCTATAGTACTATTTAATTTTACTAATGCTGTTGTAGGCTTTAATAGGAACTTTATTAACATTAATAGACAACATTTATATATAATAGCGGAATTTAGCAGATATAAAGTTCTTTCTAGCATTATAAACTATTTAGTTAAAAGGACCTAGATAGGTATTAATCCAGCATTCTTTTAACGCATTCTAGATGTTTTATACTTTCTACTTTTAGGGTTCTAGAAAGTAGGCTGCCTAGAACGAGGTTGCAGAATTAATAACGTAAAGAACAAAGCTGCTATTTAGGTGTATAATATTAATAAGGATTTTATAGTTAAAATTATAGTTATCTTTTAATGTAAATTAGAATTAACTAGGTAATTTACTGTTAAGTTAGCAGTAGTAGCAGACTTATATAATTCTGTTAATAGCGTTGTTGTTACTAATATCTTTACCTGCACGTTATAGAATTTTCGTTAATTGTTGTACAGAGGGATGCCTAAATTAACAATAAAGTTAATAGATTTACTTTTTTAATAGGAAGAATGTAGCTGCTTCTATAGCTTCTAGAGTCCACTATAGATATCCCTATTTTTAGATAATAGGAACCTTTTAATTGCCTTAAATTAGCACGTTTTTAAGGTTGTTAAGCTTTATATACATCTTATCTATATTATTAATGCTGTATAGGAACAGAGTGCTTATATTAATAATGTAGAACGTAATTAAGCTAAAGACTGTTAAAACTATAATAAAGCCTATTAAAGTTGCTAATCCTGCGCTAAATGTAATTATATAGTGTTAATTAAATAGATTTATCTTTAATAAAGGCATTTTCTTTACTAGTGCCTATACTTAGTTAATTCTAGCTATTAATATGCCTACTACTCTAGTGTTAGGTAAAATGCCTCTAAATGTCTTACTAGAATAACGTTCTTTTAACACATAAGATAATAAATATAACAAGGGATCTATTAGATTCAATTAATCTTCTGTAAATAGGTCTTCCCTATATAGAGCATACTAGCGAGCTTCTTCCTTAAGGTTTTAGAAGATAGCTCTATTGTTTGTAGTTGCAGTATTAGTAAAGAATTATATAATTGTTAGCTAAGGGGTTTTTCCTTTATTAGCTATATTAGATTCTTTAATAAATGCCTTACCTACGTTCTATATATTGTTAGAATTATTATCTTATATAGGTTTACTTAGTCCTTTATAAGCTTATAGGTAGGCTCTAAATTTGCTGTTTAATAGAGAGGTTCTATACTTCTTGTTATTCTACTATCTTTACTATACTTCTTAACGTTCTTTTTCGCTATACTTTATTAACTAATATTCTTCTTTTCTATAGATAAAGCAGCGTTATTTTCTAGTTTTACTTCTGCTATAGCTAGAGTCTCTTAAACGTTAATATTAATAGTCTATATAGAGAGCTTTATTATTAATATTAAGTTAGTTAAATCTAGCGTAGAATTAGCTAATTTTCTTTTGTACTTCTACAATACTAATTAACTTTTATAGGTTGCTAATAAGCTCTTAAAATATTGCGTTAGTTGCAAATTTAGCTTAGCTACATTTAAGGATGCCTCTAACTGCTTAAAGGGTCTACTTAATAAGCTTAAAATTATCTATAAAAGGGTTAAAAAGGCTGTTGTAAATGTCTTAAAGGTTCTAGATTATTATATTAAGGCAGTTAAGTATAGATTTATTAGAGTTCTTAGTGATTGTATTATGCAATATAATGCTGTTCTATCTTTAACAATAGAACTACTTATTAGTTAAGATCTTAAAGTGTTATCTAATAATTTTAACTATTTAATTAAAGGTGTAATTTATCCTTATGTTTATTGCAATTATTATAAGGTAGAATTTATACACTTTGCCTATTAGTATTACTAGAAATACCTTTATTATTACTAGTTCTAAGAAATTAAGTTGTTAGCATAAGTCTTTAAGGATAACTACTTTTAGCATAATAAAATTGAATATATTGCTGCTATATTTATTGCTTTCCTTATAGATCTTTATAAAGTTAAGAACTTTTCTTATATTAGTTTAGGAAGGATCTATTATAGAAGGAAGTAATAGTTATACTGCTAAAAGCAAAAGAAATCTTATATTCTATAGAGAAGGAGGAGGAGGTAGTATTTCTGCTAATATACCTATTAGATTACTAGGTATACTTAACAAAAGTAATAGAGAGAGTGCTAGAGGTATAGAAGGAGGGTTCTATAAAGAAGATTAAGGCTTCTTTACTGTAAATATAGGTTCTGCATCTAGGTGTAGATTTAAGTGGAATTTGCCTAATGCTACTTATTTATTAATCTTGTTACGGGATAATCATACAGACCCGCAGGTCACTAGTGCACGTAACCGCAATTATGTATAAGTAGTTAGAAGCAACACTTAGGTAGTTAGATTGAACAATTAACTATTATTTACTAGAACACTATTACTAGATGCTCCTTACAGTAACTCTTATAACTCCTCTTATAAATCTTTATATAACCTATTAAATCTAACAACCTATTGTTACTTCTAATAAACCTATATTAGATTACACTGTAATAAGTAGTAGCAATTACTTCTAATTATTGCTAACCCTTCTTAAGCTTAAAAAGCTAAAATTATAATATTTAAGATAGAGTAACTTTAGAAGAAGCTTAGTAGAAGGAACTATATTTCTTTTACTAATAAAGAACTTAAAACTATATACTAATTCTATAAATTTTACTGCTAAAATCTAGATTTCTAAATTTAAAAAAGAGATTTTATACCTTAAGAGAAAAGAAGCTTATTACTTTATTTTACTTACTATAAATTTATTAATAAACAGCTTAAATTATATAACTAACTTAAGCTAGTAGAACTACCTTCTTACTAGAATACTATTAACGCTTCTATAGTATAGTAGGTATAGAGGTAGGTTAATAGAATTATTAATAAGGCTAAATCTACTAAACTCCTTATAGATTTACTAACAGTAAGGCTAGAAAGAAAAGCTAAAGCTAGATTATTTAAATCTAATAGCTTAAAAAACACTATTTATAAAGCTAGTGCTAGTTCTACCTAGAATATTAAAGAAAAGTAAGTATAAAGATCTAGATTTATACTACTTACTAAGAACCTAGATCTATTAAATATACCTTAAATAACTAGAAAGAACTTACTAATTAAAGAACTAGCTAAAATCTTACTACTTTTATAGGCCTATTAGAGGTTTTATACCTTTAGGCTAAAGTATAAAGTAGAGAAAGCAGTAAATCTACTTAGAAAAGGGAACCTCTTACTAGAATAGTTTATAGGTTTTTCTATAGAAATTAGTAAGTAAATTAGTAGAATTAGAGGAGAATTAATTAATAAAATTAGTAAATTATAGAGAGAATTAAACAATAAAATTGCTGCTCTTTAGGTAGAGTAATAATACTTAGCCTAAAAGATAGAGACTACACTTAAGCCTTAGAATAAATATAATAGATAATACTATACCTAATAAGGCTTTTAGCTTAAGAATTATAGGTAAAGAGCTTTTAATCCTTACTTACCCCTAAAAGATAACTAAAACTAAAAGTAAGGTTAAAAGTAACCTTTAGGTAAAGGAAACTATATAATATAGAGATACTTTAAACACTTTAGTACTTTTCTAAAAGAATAGAAGCTACTATAATTTCTAAAGAATCTATTAGAGTAATACTATAATAGTAAGGCTAAAAAGAGCTAAAATACTAAAAAAAACTAGAATTAAGTATCTAGTAACTTTAAATATTAGTATATAAATTAATAGGCACTATACTATATTAAAAATAATAATCTCTAGCTAAATCTAGTAGATAAAAGGCTAGATCTACATTAGAAATAGAATAACTAAAGTAATATATAGTTTTAAACCTCTAAAGAATAAATAGATTCTATATAGAAAATTACTAATATTAGTTACTTTAAACCCTTTAACAATAGAAATATCTATAAGCTAATTTTATATAAAGGAAAGTACACTATTTTCTATAATATAGAGCTATAGATTTAAGCTATTAAAGACTACTGTAGCTATAGTGCAATTAACGCTTAAGAAGCTATTTACATTAAGCTTTAAACTCTCTTTAAAGGGAATATATTAATATAGTATAAGCAGTATCTAGATTACTATAAAAAAATAGCTATTTTTAGCAGTTTAAACTCTATTTATACTGCTATCTATAAAGAATTTAGTATATAGATCTAGAATGCAATAATATAGCTAGATTTAGCTAAGTTTATAGAGTAGAATATAATTAAAGAAAAATTATTTAGGGAATTTACCTTTAGAGTATTTTAATATACCTATATAAATAGTAAAACTACTAATCTTTAGCTCCTTTTAAGACTCTATTATAAGCTATACCTAGAATTACAATAGCTATACTTAATTTTAACAGTAAAAGACCTAAGATCTATATATATTACTATAGTAAATAATAAGGTTAAGGATCTATAAGAATGCCTTAAGGATCTAAAAAAACAATAAAAGTTAAAAAACTATAAAGAAGGTATTAATACTTACTATACTTAAAGTAAATCTAATAGTAAGAACTCTAAGAATAATAAAGTAGCCTAAGGTAACTAAGCTAATTAAAATAGAAGTAATAGTTAATTTTAGTTCTAACCTTTATTCTATAAAAATTATAGAAATAATTATACTTAATACCTACTATAAAACTAAAGGAATTAGCTGCTAAGAGAGCAGTAACTCTAGCTTTAGTAAAACTAGAATTTAGAGGCTAGCTAGAATTATTAGCTAGAGCTATAGTATCCTTAGTAGCTTTAATGTTTCTAATAATAGAGCTTACTATAGAATAATAAGGAATATACCTATATAATAACGTTTAAAGATAAATTTAACTAAAAAGACTATAAGAAGTACCTTAAAAGCTATAAATATTAGCTAATAGAAGAAGAAGAAATAGTTAATACTAAAGAACTACTAACTAGTCTAGAATTTAACTTTATTAAAACCTATTTTACTAAAAGTAAAGAAAAGTAAAAGAAGAAGATTTAAATAAAGGTAGACTAAAAGAATTTATAAAGAATCTAAATAGAGTAAGTAGTTAAAGCAGTTATAAAGCTATAGCTTATTAAATTTAGTATTCTAAAGTTAAATTCCTTTCTAAAGATTTCTATTTAATTCTATAATAAAGAACTATTATATTAAATCTACCTAGATACTAAAACCTCTTTAGTGCTAGTTAATAAAGTATAGTTAACTTAGTTTAGTTAAAATATAAAATAGGCAAAAATAGAGCTAAAACTAGTTACTAGAGTGTAATTGTTCTTCTATATCTCTAAGACAGCTACATTTAACTTCTATATCCCTAGATCTATATATAGTGTGCCTATAACTAGCTATTTTATAGTTATAGCTAATATAATAAGTAACCTAGAGCTAAAGCTCCTTCTAGGTTTAACCTTCCTTTATAATTATAGTGTTAAAATCAATTTTATCTGCCCTAAAGCTACTATTAGGTCTATTTATAATATAGTTATAGAAATAGGTATTTTCTAGCTAATTTTAAAGATTCTATATTAGAATATAACAGCAGTATAAGCTATAATAATTCCACTAAAATCGTAGAAGTATATTCTAGTTAAATAGAAGGGAGTACTAGCTAATAAAAAGGCTACTGCCTACTATATATACTTAAAATCTAACCTTATCCTAGATGTATTGCTTAGTACAACTAACTAGGAATAAATAGTAGCCTATAACTATTTAGATAAATTTATTATAATCTAGAAAAATTAAAAGGTTACTTATCTTTAGTATAATAAAGAGCTTAAGGCTAACTATATAATTATAAATCTATTTAATTTATATATATATTTTTCTAAAGATATTGTACCTAATAATAGTCTATTGCCTGCAGAAAATTATAAGATATAGAAAGAAGGTAATAGTAGTAGATTTAACCTTAAGAAAGTTAATAATAGTATCTTTATATATAGAATCTCTTGTTCTAAGGATATACTATATATCTATAATAAATATAAAGTTAAGGTAGAAAACTTAAACCTAAACGTTATAGCTAAACTTATTAACTTAATAGATAAATATAATATTTATTATAATAGAGGTATTATTTCTATACCTAAAGACTAGTATATAAGAGTAAATCTAGTAGATAGATAGTAGAAGCAGCTAAAACCTATTTAAATCTACCTACTAGAAGCTAAAGATAAAGCTAAACTAAATAAGGTTTATAATAAACTATATTTAAGTAGAAAGATATTGTATTTAGACAACCTAGTAGCTATAGCCTACCTAGCCTTTATAGTGTAGATTAAAACCTTAATAGAAAGGAAAGAATAAGTTATAGTTAATATAAGGCTACTTAACAGTGTAGTAATACTAAATATATACTTTTTACTAGATTAATTAGATATTATAGTAGATATATATAGTAAGAAGATATTTTTACTCTTTAATATATTAGGGTTTTTTTACTAGCTTTCTATAAGATAAGAGTATTAATCTTATATAGTAGTAATATTAAAATAAGAATTAAAAGTATTAAATATAGCGCTTATAGGCTTTAAGAATATATTAGCTTTTACTTAATAGTATATAGACTAATTATTTTAAAAGCATTAATATTTTATATAAATCTATATTAATAATATTATTGTATTCTCTAACTCTACTAAAGACTACTTTATATACCTTAATATAGTTTTATTAATCCTAAAGAAAAATAAGTTAATAATAGCTATAAAGAAGTTATTTATAGGCTACTTAGCTATTTAGCTATTAGGTTTTATTATTAATAGCAATAGAATTATTAATATAAATAATAGGCTAAAAGCTTTTTAAAAACTTAAGTTTTTAGTAGATCTTATAAATCTAAAGACCTTTATTAATATAGCTAGCTTTTTATAGAAAAGTATTCTATAGTTTAATATATAAATTTACTTACTATAGAAATAAAAGACTACTTTACTATAAAAGCTTTATAAAAAAAGCTTAGCTAATAGTTTACTAAAACTAATATACTAAAAGAAAGCTTAAGAAGTAATATTTTTACTAAAACCTAAGGAAGAAAAGGTATTTTAAGAGGTAAAGGTATACCTTAATAAAAACACTATTCTATAGTACTATAACTCTAGTAAGTATTTATTCTTTAAAGTTAACGCTTATAAGGAAGAATTTAGGCTCTTTATCTTTTAGCTTATAGGCAAATAGAATAGTTATAGTATACCTAGTAAAGACATTAAAAACAATTAACTTTAACTAATTCTCTTTCTCTTAAGATATACTTTTAACCTAAAGAAACACTATAGATTAACTAAGGCAGAGGTAGCTATAATTATATAGAGTGTCTAAAAGCTATAGAAAATAGTTTAATTTAACTGCTATACTATTAATATTATTATAGACTACTTACTAGTAAAAGGGATTATTAAATACACCTTACTTACTATAATAGATCTAGATAAAGCTAACCTAAAATTAGCTAAAGTAGCTAATTATTTATTATAATTTAACCTAAGAGTCTTCTATATACTAAAAGTGCTAAATATAGTGCTAAATACACTCTTTAGGTTGCTAGTTATAGTTTTATACTAAGAAGAGGCTTATAACAGTAAATTTAATAAGCTTAATGTAAGTGCGTTTTTCGCTAAAGAATATAGTGCTATAGCAGTATTAAATAAAGGTTTAAAAGAGAAAATTATTTAAGGCTATAGTTTTAATCTAAAGCTTAGTAGAATTATAGAAGATATTAAGAACTTTTATAAAAAGTAAAATTAGTAAAATTAATAATAAAGACTAAGGATTTTACTATATAGATAGACTCTATAAGACAATAGACTTTTATACTATTATAATAGAAAAGGCCTATTTTAACTGTATATATCTATAAAGGTTATAGAATCTATTCTTAAAATAGTCTATAACAATTAGAACTATTTTAGCGCTTATAGAATAGCAGTAGAATTATAGGTAGTTTACTTTCTATAGATATATAAGTAGATTTAAGCCTATATTACTTACTGCTATACCTATAAAGAAAATATAATTAACTGCAGTAAGCTGCTAGAGAAATTAAGGTTATTAGAGTTAGTTCTAACTCCTTTCTATATAATTTTGCTTAATTTTATTACTAATATACCTAAAGTTAGCTTAATAAACACTCTATAGTAAAAAGATAAATATAGCTTCTATAACTTACTATATCTAGTAAATTGCCTATTTAGTAAGTAAACAATCCTTATATTTAAGTATATAATATATACAGCAGAAATTTAGGCAGAACTACTTTTATAGATACTATATTTATTAGACTAGAGCTTTCTTAAGTAAATTATAAGTAACTAAGATCTAAAGTTTATTTCTAATATCTAGAGAAGTATATTTACTTAAATTAGAAGTAAATTGCTTATAGCTATAGCTTACTACCTATAGATAGATAGAATAGCTAAATAGAAGAATTAAATAGTTATTATTGCTATTTAATACTATATAGTTATAAATCTAAATACGCTATAGACTATAATACTTTTAGTACTATAGTACTAACTTAATAATGTAGTAGTAGTTAGTATAGAGATTTCCTTTAACAAACTTATATATAGTTTCTAACTAGCTACTATTATTAATTTAATCTAATTAGATAACGTTCTTAGCAATAGAATAGATATAAGCAATATAGCTATACTTTAGAAGCTATACTAGTAAGAGGTAGAAATAGCTATTAGTATAGTAAATGCCTTAAGCAAGATTAAATATAACGCCTAGTATAAGCCTATTAATATTAAAGTAGAGAATATAGTCTACCTATAATTACACTAAGGATATATACTTCTAGGAAAGCTAAAAAAGAAATAGTCTCCTTAATAAGTAAAGCTATATAAGGTTCTTATAAAAGTAAGCTTATTATTGTTTTACCTAGATTTCCTACTAGATTTATATATATATTTAGTAGTATTAGTAGCTTACCTTTAGAAGTTAAGATAAAGTAAAGACCCTTTTAACTAGAAAAAGTAACTACTATTGCTAATTACAATAAAAAGGTTTAGTATAGAGAACTATTAAGAAATTAAGTAAATTTATACCTATTAAATCTAATATTTCTACAGTAAGTTAAGTAAGCTGTATTTAGAATTCCTTATATAATAGAAAGAGTTCTTTACTAAAGACAACTAATAGATTTCTAAAGATAAGCTTAAAGTTAATACTTCTAAAATTATAAATAAATATTTATAGAAGTACTTTATAAATTAGGAAGAAGAGTATTAACGTTATTAGAAAGGTAATATAGCTTACTAAAAAACCCTAAATTAGCTAGTAGAAGCCTACTACTAACTCTTTTCCTTATAAGTCTTAATTTCCTTTATTATATAATAGATTATTTAAATCTCTTAGTATCTTTTTCCTTATTTCCTTATTTATTATTATTAGAACTATTAAAATTAACCTATATTATAGAATTATAGAAGGTTAAGAAGAAAACACCTATAAATCTATATACTATTGTTTTAACCTACTTTTCCTGTAAATTTACCTTTACTTTTATAAATTTTTATGCTTTTTACTATATAACCTTTTCCTTATACCTTTATATATTATAAAGTCTTTATAAATTTATTAATACTATTATAGCTACTGCTCTTTCTATCTCTTTAGGCTATTATTTAGCTACTTCTAACAGTTAAACACTAAAATACTACACTAAGAGCAATAGACTGCCTATAGAGTAAATTCCTATAGCTTATAGAACTAACTAGCCTCTATAGAGCTACTTCTAGCCTCTTCTATCTCTTCTATAGAAAATCTACTACTATTATTCTTTTCTTTTAGTAGTTTAGAATTATTAATTCTAATAAACCTAAATAGCCTATTCTAAGAAAGGAATAACAATAGTAACTACACTTAAGCTATAATACTGCTACTATTTAAACCTAAAGAAGAATATATTGCTTTTAATATATATATTAATTACAACAATAGTTTTAACGCTAAAAGTAAAGGTTTTAAGTTTAAGGAGTAAAAATATAACTATAAAGGTAATATAGTAGCTATAGAGCTAAATAACATTAAAACTTATCTTATATTACTTAATTTCTACTATCTATATAGTACTTTTAATAGGCCTAGAAGTGCTAAAAGCACTCTAAAAGTTAATAAGTTTATCTTTAGCACTATTTCTATAGAAATTAAAGATAATATTAATATTACTAACGTAAAGCCTATTACAGAAAACTATAGTTAGTATTGCTATACTAATAGAGCTAAAGAAAAGGTATAGGATATAGAAAATACTATTTATACTTATACCTATAAATTTGCCCTTAAAGGCAGTATAATAAATAAAACTAGTATTAAGGTCTCTAAAGATAATATATATTACTTACTCTAGTAGAATATAGTAATATATATCTTTAGGATTTACAATAACTATAAAGTAAAGCGCTAAAACTAACAATATAAAGGTAAGAATGCTAAAGCATCTATAGGTAACGCTAAAGTAGCTAGAAGAGGTAAGATATAGGTAAAAGCAGCAGCTACTGTATACTACAGTAGCAATATAGTAAAAAGAGGTAAAGAAACTGTTACTGTAGATTTATTTACTAGTTTACTGTTATAGGTAGCGTTACTTACTATTTACTTCTTTAATAAATTTAGCAGGATTAATAGCACTATTATAGGTGCCTTAGCTAGTATTAACTATATAGACTTACTCTTTATTCTATTAGCTAAGGTACAATTCTAGAGCTAGTATAATAGTCTCCTTTAGAAGAAGTGTAAATCTAACGCTAAAGAAATAATTAAAGCTTACCTTAAGGATACTTCTATAGGTAGTAACGCTATATAGAAGTAACTTAACCTCTATATTACTAAAATTAATAAGTTAAATAAAAAGATTAACTAGGTTAAAATAGAGGCTAAAGGAGGTTTATTTAATAAGTAGTTTAACGAATTATAGACTGCTATCTGCAGTATATATAACTAACTAAATAGTATAAGTTAATTTAATAAAGGTGTTAATAACGTTATTAATAAAAATAAAACCTTACTAAAGGTTGCTAGCAATATTAATACACTATAGGCAGAAAGTAAACGCTTATAATATAAAATTAACTATATTTATGCAAACTTCTTAGAATACTTAGCTAACTAGCCTATTGCTGCATAAAGCCTCTTTAGTAATAGATTTAGCACTATTTAATGTAGAAGAAGTGCTTAGTTTATACTAATTAACCTATCTTTAATGCGTTTCTCTTTATTAATTCTATAAAAGATACCTTTAGCAGTAAAGCTAACGCTAACTAAGGTAAAAACGCTAACTAAGAGGCTAGCTGTAGGTAAACTAGTAGAAATGCCTACTAAGCGTAAGACTAGCGCCTTCTAGGTAAAACCCTCCCTAAAGCCGCTAGAAACGTTCTTTAGCTTTACTTTCTAGAGAGAACTAACAGCCTACTATAACTAACTAATAATTTACTGCTATTAAGGATGCCTAGAGATTGGAATAAGCTATATATATATAGAGATATATCCTAAAGGGATCTAACAGAAAACTAGCCTTAAGATAGATTAATTTTTAATGCTTATAACACTACATAGAATAAGCTTACATAAGGAATATACTATATAGATTTAATAAATTAGCTTTATTATATAAGATTAATTTACAGGATTTAATATTGTCTAGGATAATTTTGCGCAACTTTACTTATATATAGGTTATAGAACAAGCTTTAACGCTCTATTAGGTTTAAGGAAATCTATTAATTTAATATATAGATTTAATAGTCACTAGATTATAAGTGTAATTTAGGCATTATAAGTGCACAGGAAAATATGTAAATATAGCAACCTACGCTGCAGATTGCACTATAATAACAACAACAATGCGTGCTTACGCAATAATATAATAACTACCTTTCCGCGCCTTTTATAACAGCTAAATTAACGAGTTATTTAGTTCAATCTAACACGCCTTCTAACAACTAACAATTAATTTTAAAACGGCTAAGACAGCTAATCTTTTTTGTAGGGGCAGCACTTATTACGGGATAATTATATAGACCTATAGGTTACTAGTGTATGTAACCGCAATTATATATAAGTAGTTAGAAGTAACACTTAGGTAGTTAGATTGAACAATTAACTATTATTTACTAGAACACTATTACTAGATGCTCCCTACAGCAACTCTTACGACTTCTCTCACGAATCTTTGCATGATCTATCGAATCCGACAACCTATCGTTACTTCCGACAAACCCACGTCGGATCACACCGTAACAAATCTCTTCTTCTAGCTATATAGATTGTTCCTCTTCTTATAGCACTCTTTTAAGGGAATTAGTAATTTAGCTACTGCTTCTGCCTATATAAACTCTATGTTTATATAGTAAGTTATATAACGCTTTAATAATTAGAGTAGAAGCTCTTTAAAATAGGTCTTTATTCTAGTTATAGAAGTTAAATTTAAAGTTTTCCTATTGTTCTTAATCTCTAAATCTTTAATCTTTATAAAGGTTAATTATAAAGGCAATTCTATTGTTTAAATTAGTAGTAGTAGTAGTTTCTAGGTTAATTTTATATATTAAGTTCTAATCTATTAATAGAAGTTTCTAATACTTTTAAAGTTATTCTAGAAGCTTATTAGGTTATAGTTATTGCTTAAATTCTTATAAATCTGCCTAGAGTTATTATAAACTTATTATATTAAATAAGATTAAGTAGTATAGAAAGAGAAAGTAGGTATAACAGAATTAGTATAAAGATAAAGGGATTTAGCTAGCTTCTAGCTAAGTTCTAAGATAGTTAAGGGAGTTAAATCCTGTAGCATTAGCCGCTAAGGGTTCTAGCTAGTAATTTAATTCCTTAGGAGTTTAATATTAACAATTAGTTAAACTAAAACGTTATTGTAAGTTAATATAACTTAGTAACTAAGCAATTGTAAAGATATCTCTTCCTTTAGCACATTTTACTAGTTACATTAGCTGCTAAAGGTTCTAGCTAACAGTATTACGTCTCTTCTTACTAAACCTAGCTAATCTATAGTTAGTTATACTAATCTCTTTAGTTGTACTAAAGACTCCTAGTTAAGCAACTACTAATTAGTGTTAAGAGACTAAGGGTTAAATTTATACTCCTTTAAGTTAGTTCTATAACTAGTTCACTAGTGCACTAG
>JFHB01000334.1:0-20899 GCA_000729835.1 Atkinsonella hypoxylon
AAATATAGCTTATTATAAACCTTATTTAGTTTAGCTTTATCTTTAGCTTCTAGTAGGTAGATTTAGATAGGTTTTAGCTGCTTCTACTATTTATCTACTAGATTTACTCTTATATACTAGTCTTTAGGTATAGAAATAATACCTTTATTACAATAAATATTATATTTATTTATTAAGTTAATAAGCTTAGTTATAACGTTTAGGTTTAAGTTTTCTACCTTAACCTTATATTTATTGTAGATATATAGTACATCCTTAAAATAAGAGATTCTATATATAAAAATACTGTTATTAACTTTCTTAGAGTTAAATCTACTACTATTACCTTTTTTCTATAACTTATAATCTTCTATAGGCAATAGATTATTATTAGGTATAATATCCTTAGAAAAATATATATATAAATTAAATAGGTTTATAATTATATAGTTAGCCTTAAGCCCTTTATTATACTAAAGATAAGCAACCTTTTAATTTTTCTAGATTATAATAAATTTATCTAAATAGTTATAAGCTATTATTTATTTCTAGTTAGTTATACTAAGCAATATATTTAGGATAAGGTTAGATTTTAAGTATATATAGTAGGCAGTAGCCTTCTTATTAGCTAGTACTTCCTTCTATTTAACTAGAATATACTTCTACAATTTTAGCGAAATTATTATAGCTTATACTGCTATTATATTCTAATATAGAATCTTTAAAATTAGTTAGAAAATACCTATTTCTATAACTATATTATAAATAGACTTAATAGTAGCTCTAGAGTAAATAAAATCGATTTTAACACTATAATTATAGAGAAAGGTTAATCCTAGAAGGAGCTTTAGCCCTAAGCTACTTATTACGTTAGCTATAACTATAAAATAGCTAGTTATAGGCACACTATATATAGATCTAGAGATATAGAAGTTAAATATAGCTATCTTAAAGATATAGAAGAATAATTGCACTTTAGTAACTAGTTTTAGCTCTATTTTTACCTATTTTACATTTTAATTAAACTAAGTTAACTATACTTTATTAACTAACACTAAAGAGGTTCTAGTATCTAGGTAGATCTAATATAATAGTCCCTTATTATAGAATTAAATAGAAATCTTTAGAAAGGAATTTAACTTTAAAATACTAAATTTAATAAGCTATAGCCTTATAACTGCTTTAACTACTTACTCTATCTAGATTCTTTATAAATCTTTTTAGTTTACCTTTATTTAAACTTTTTTCTTTTACTTTTCTTTACTTTTAGTAAAATAGATTTTAATAAAGTTAGATTCTAGGCTAATTAGTAGTTCCTTAGTATTAACTGTTTCTTTTTCTTCTATTAGCTAGTATTTATAGCTTTTAAGGTATTTCTTATAGTCTTTCTAGTTAAATTTATCCTTAAACATTATTATATAGGTATATTCCTTATTATTCTACAGTAAGCTCTATTGTTAAAAACATTAAAGCTACTAAAAATACTATAGCTTTAGCTAATAATTCTAGCTAGCCTCTAAATTCTAGTTCTACTAAGGCTAAAGCTATTACTCTCTTAGTAGCTAATTTCTTTAGTTTTATAGTAAGTACTAAGGATAATTATTCTAGTAATTTTTATAGAATAGAGGTTAGAACTAAAATTAACTATTACTTTTATTTTAGTTTACTTAGTTACCTTAAGCTACCTTATTGTTTTTAGAGTTCTTACTGTTAAATTTACTTTAAGTATAGTAAGTATTAATACCTTCCTTATAGTTTTCTAATTTTTATTATTTTTTTAAATCTTTAAGGTATTCTTATAGATCCTTAACCTTATTATTTACTATAGTAATATATATAAATCTTAGGTCTTTTACTATTAAAATTAGGTATAGCTATTATAATTCTAAGTATAGCTTATAATAGAGTCTTAAAAGGAGCTAAAGATTAGTAGTTTTACTATTTATATAGATATATTAAAATACTTTAAAGGTAAATTCTCTAAATAATTTTTCTTTAATTATATTTTACTCTATAAACTTAGCTAAATCTAGCTATATTATTGCATTCTAGATCTATATACTAAATTCTTTATAAATAGCAGTATAAATAGAGTTTAAACTGCTAAAAATAGCTGTTTTTTTATAGTAATCTAGATACTACTTATACTATATTAATGTATTCTCTTTAAAGAGAGTTTAGAGCTTAATGTAAATAGCTTCTTAGGCGTTAATTGTACTATAGCTATAGTAGTCTTTAATAGCTTAGATCTATAGCTCTATATTATAGAAAATAGTGTGCTTTTCTTTATATAAAATTAGCTTATAGATATTTCTATTATTAAAGAGTTTAAAGTAACTAATATTAGTAATCTTCTATATAGAATTTATCTATTCCTTAGAGGTTTAAAACTATATATTACTCTAGTTATTCTATTTCTAATATAGATTTAGCCTTTTATTCGCTAAATTTAGCTAGAGATTGTTGTTTCTAATATAGTATAGTGCCTATTAATTTATATACTAATATTTAAAGTTACTAAATACTTAATCTTAGTCTTTTTTAATATTTTAGCTCTTCTTAGCTTTACTATTATAGTATTACTTTAATAGATTCTTTAGAAATTATAGTAGCTTTTATTCTTTTAGAAAAGTACTAAAGTGTTTAAGGTATCTCTATATTATATAGTTTCTTTTGCTTAGAGGTTACTTTTAACCTTACTTCTAGTTCTAGTTATCTTTTAGAGGTAAGTAAGAATTAAAAGCCTTTTATCTATAATCCTTAAGCTAAAAGCCTTATTAGGTATAGTATTATCTATTGTATTTATTCTAAGGCTTAAGTATAGTCTTTATTTTCTAGGCTAAGTATTATTGCTCTACCTAAAGAGCAGCAATTTTATTGTTTAATTCTCTCTATAATCTATTAATTTTATTAATTAATTCTTCTCTAATTCTACTAATTTACCTACTAATTTCTATAGAAAAACCTATAAGCTATTCTAATAAGAGGTTCTCTTTTTTAAGTAGATTTACTGCTTTCTTTACTTTATAC
This sequence comes from Atkinsonella hypoxylon, assembly GCA_000729835.1. NCBI lineage: Eukaryota > Fungi > Ascomycota > Sordariomycetes > Hypocreales > Clavicipitaceae > Atkinsonella > Atkinsonella hypoxylon. The sequence goes on from JFHB01000334.1 coordinate 3,010, forward strand.
CTTAGCCTAAAGGTATAAAACCTTTAATAGGCCTATAAAAGCAGTAAGATTTTAGCTAGTTCTTTAATTAGTAAGTTCTTCTTAGTAGTTTAAGGTATATTTAATAGATCTAGGTCCTTAGTAAGTAGTGTAAATCTAGATCTTTATACTTACTTTCCTTTAATATTTTAGGTAGAATTAGCACTAGCTTTATAGATAGTATCTCTTAAGCTATTAAATCTAGATAATCTAGCCTTAGCTTTTCTTTCTAGCATTACTATTAGTAAATCTATAAGGAGTTTAGTAGATTTAGCTTTATTAATAATTCTATTAACCTACCTTTATACCTACTATACTATAAAAGCATTAATAGTATTCTAGTAAGAAGGTAGTTCTACTAGCTTAAGTTAGTTATATAATTTAAGCTATTTATTAATAAATTTATAGTAAGTAAGATAAAGTAGTAGGCTTTTTTTCTTCTAAGGCATAAGATCTCTTTTTTAAATCTAAAAATCTAGATTTTAGCAGTAAAATTTATAGAATTAGTGTATAGTTTTAAGTTCTCTATTAGTAAAAGGAATATAATTCTTTCTACTAAGCTCCTTCTAAAGTTACTCTATCTTAAACATTACAATTTTAGCTTTTTAAGCTTAAGAAGGGTTAGCAATAATTAGAAGTAATTACTACTACTTATTACAGTAGAATCTAATGTAGGTTTATTAGAAGCAACAATAGGTTGTTAGATTTAATAGGTTATACAATAAATTGTAAGAGAAGTTGTAAGAGCTTCTATAAGGAGCATCTAGCAATAGTGTTCTAGTAAATAATAGTTAATTGTTTAATCTAACTACTTAAGTGTTGCTTCTAACTACTTATACATAATTGCAGTCACGTGCACTAGTGACCTGCGGGTCTGTAGGATTATCCCGTAACACTTAAGGCTTAGTTTATTAATAGCACTGCAAGAGAAGGCTCCCTCTTGCGTAAGGTTGCGCTAGAATTAAACGTTAAGAACTTTGTCTTTATTCTAACTAAGATAGCTTATCCTTATAGATATTTCTATTATACACTTGCTAATTGTTAAGAGCGCTATAAAGCCCTTTTAATCTTGTTCTTTAGCAAAGAGAATAGTGCATTTTGCTCTTATTACACTAATATATATCTTTAGACAGTTACCTTATTTAGGGAATATATCTACTTTCTATTTTATAGCTGTACCTCTCTTAAGGATGTTTATAGCAGCTTATACAGTAATTGCGTCTAGAGTAGCTCTACTGCTGTAAGCTATAAGTAGCAATTTACAAAAGGTTACAGTAACTACAGCTAGATTCACTATAATGCTCCTTTTGTAATGTTCTAGGGTAAAGACTAGGTAGATTAACTATTTATTCTTCTAAGGCTCTAGAAGGTCCTTTATAAGGATCTTTCTCTCTTTATAGCAGTTAATATTCCTTACCCTTTTCTCTAGACATTAGGACTACTAGAATTTCGCTAAAAGATTAAGTGTAAATTGCCTAAATTAAAAGATAAAAAAAAACAAAAAAAGGGTAAAGGCTAGGCAGCCTCTCTAGTTAAAATAGAATAGAACTATACTTATTTTTAGTAGTCTTTAAAAACTTTTTATATATTCTATTTAATCTAGGTTTATAGTCTTAATTCTAATTAGCTTTAAATCTTTAAATAATCTTAATGTACTATTATTAAATCTTAGTTAGTCTTAAATATATAAATAAATAAACTTAACCTCCTTTCTCCCTAAAGCTAAAGATATAAAGACTATAGCATTAGCTTTTATAAAAGCTATAATAAGTTATATATCTTAGTAAAGTTATAGGTAAATTACTAAGATTAAATAATATTATTAATCTCCTTATAGCTTTTGCGCTCTTCTTTAGGTATTATTAGTAGATAAACTTCTATTATATACTTTAGATAATATTATAGTAAAAGGTTTACTTTAGCGTTATTATCCTTAAAATCCTCTTTTTAGTATAAATATAATATATAGTCCTTAGAAACTATTTAATCTAATATATTATACTAAGCATTAATAGGTTATAAATTATTAGTATCTTGCTTAAAGTCGCTAGTGTCTTTACTATACTAGGCAGTATATTGTAGAGTATAGAGCTATTTATTAGCAGTAGAAGTCCACTATCCCTTAGGATTAAGCCTAAACTTCTTAATATAATCCCTAGAAATAGTTTTATTAAGCACTATACTATTTAAGGTCTTTAAACAGTAGGCGCTAGTAACTTTTGCTTAGCTATATACTTTAAAAGGACTATTTTATTGTATTACTAACTTCTTCTTTATTAATATATCTATAACCCTTTATATATTATATATAAGGACTAAATCTCTTAAGACTAATTAATCTTTTTCCTTTTGCAATAATACCTCTTAGTTCTAGTTTATTTAATTAGCTAAGTATTGCCTAAATATAAAGACTTTTATATAAGCCTTTTAAATATCTACTTCCTTTTGTTCTAGTATTTTAACTCTTGCTTTAAAGAGATTCTATATTATTATAACTTCTAACTAATTAATTAACCTCTAAGTAGGAAATTTAACTTCTAAAGGAAGGATAAGCTTCTAACTATAAATTAGGTAGAAAGTAGATTTACTATATAACGCTTATATAGCTATATAGTCTACTAATAGTGCTTTATCTAGCAATTTAAACTACTTTCTATTAGATTCTTTTATCTTTAAAAGGGTAAATATAAGCGTTTAATAACTAGCTTTAATAGGTAAATTAGCTTTTAAATTATACACTAATGTTTTAATCCCTTTAATTCTAATAGCTTTAACTGCTTTTTTAAGATTTCTATATATTTCTAGCTCTTTATTAAAAACTAGAAATTAAAAGACTCTAAATTATATAATTAGTTTTATTAAGAACTTCTAAATAGCTATAATATTAGTATACTATATAGAGTGTACTTCTACCTATTTAGTAAGGTTATATCTTACTTCTAGAAAGTACTTAAAACTATAATTAAGTAGTATATATTAGGTATTAATATATATCTTGCTTATTAAGTTGCTTAAAGCTACTAGTATTAATAATTCTTTAGGCCTCTAAGGAGTAAACTTTTAGTATACCTTACAATAGGAAATTATTGCTTAAACTATATTCTAGAGTTCTTTCTAAAAGTACTTAATTCTAGCTACTTAAAATATAACTTCTATACCTTTATAATCTATTTACTTATATAAAGCCTTAATAATCTTTTTCTATTACATTAGGTCTTTAATAACTAAAGTAGAACTCTTTATTATACTAGTTAGTCTCTTCTATAATAGGCCTTTATCTAAGAAGTATTACTTAGCACTTATATAAAGTTACTTATACTTACTCTTATTTAGATTAAATAGTCTTTATAATATTAAAAGAAAATCTATAATTTATTAAGTTCTAGAAGTATAGTATACTTTATTGTGCAGCTAGATCTTATTAACATTAAGCTATAGGTTAATAAAATCTTTAATATTCCCTTTAGCTACTTAATTTAATATATTAGAAGGCCTACCTTCTTTATACAATAAAGTATTAGCTATTTTGTTCTTTTCTCCTAGAATATACCTAGCTGTAAAATTAAATAGTATAATGTAACTAATCTATTATATAATAAGTGCGCTTAGGACGTTATTAATAGCGCTATTAAGCTAATATATAAGTACTTAAGAATTAGTCTTTAGAGTAAAGGGAACTCTATAGAGATAAATTTATAGCCTTCTTAATGTATAAATAATAGCTCTATATTTCTACTTTATTCTATTATACTTAATTTCTAAATTGCTCTAATATTTGCTTTTATATTGTATAGAGTATTATTACCTATTAACAATTTACATTAAAACTGCTCTTTATCCTTTTAAGCTTATATTAACTATTAATATAATTTCCCTAGCGCTTAACCTAAGATTAATTGTTATAAGAACTAGTGCAGTTATTATTATATACTTAAGAACCTCTATAGCGTTCTTTTAGTTTAGTTCTTAAGTTTACTTAGCACTTTTCTTAAGTAAGATTATAAAAGGCTTAGCTTTTATAGAGTAATACTATACTTAAATATAATAATAGCCTATAAGCTTAAGAAAGGATTTAACCTTAAAAATATTCTTACACTCTATTTACTCTAGAATCTTTATTACTTTTGCTTCTAAAGGTTTTCTTCTATTAGTACTATATATAAATTTAATAATCTCTATAGTCTTTTAGTATAGCTTTAATTTTATAGTAGATATAGTGCAACTAGCTAGCTTAATATTAATAAGGACTTTATTAATGCTAATTAAATGTTCTATAATATATCTTTATATATTAGGTAATACTTTCTCTTTATTATAAGTAGTAGTAAAGCCTTTTACTGCAATATTATTTAAGAAAGGCTTATAAGTGTAAGGAATTAGGTTAAAAAGAATTCTCTTTACTATTTAAATAAATTAAGTAATAGAGTTAGTTACTCCTTAAGGAAGTATATAAAGCTATAGAAGCTCTATTACTATTAAAATTGTTGTTAAGTCCCTACTTTCCTCTATAAGCAGCACTTAGTTATAGCTTAACAGTAAATTAATAACTAAAAGTATCTTATATATTCTAAACTCTTTACTAAAAGCCTTTACTCTTTTTAGAATATAGGCATTCTATATTGTAATCTTATTGTAAGCTATTATAAACAGCACTAGCTATATCTCTTTATTCTTCTTTATTACTAAAAAGTAAGGGTTTCTATAAGATCTATAGCTCTCTTCTAATAATCTATACTAAAGCTTCTTTTTTAATAAATTAACTAGTCTTCCTTATAGGCTAATAGGTATTAGTATTAACTTTACTTTCTAAGCTCTATAAGCAATAGTATAGATAACTTAAGGCAGTATAACTAGAGGATTAATCTTTCTACACTCTAATAAGTTCTATATTAATGCTGCCTTTTAGTTATAGAGAATTTCCTTAAAAACATTAACTTCTTTTACTATTAAATATTTTTATACTTATTTAACTATTTAATCTAAGCGCTCTTTTATTATTTAGAATCCTTAGGGTTTTTTACTAAATCTTTCTATAATATATTTAGTGTATTTTCTTAATTTATTTAAGTGTACTTTTACCTCTTTCTACTTCTTCTATTTCTACTTAAGGTCTCTATTAAGTGTAGATTTATCTAAAGGAATATTGTCTTTTAGTAGAATTTTATTAGCTTTTTACTTATATAATATATTTACCTTTAGATTAATTAGTTATAATTGCCTTAAGGGCTAAATCTTCTCTATAGCCTCTTTAAGTTAGCTTCTATACTAGTTAGCTATTCCTTTTATTATAAGGTTAGTAATAGCTATACCTTTATTCTCTATTATAGGCACTAGCTCCTTATTATTATTTAACTTAGCTTTAAGACTCTCTTTAACTATTTAATTATATACTAAATCCTTAAATAACTTATTAATTAAGATTAAATTAACGCTAATAGCTATTACTTTATCTATTGTAGTCTTCTATTTAATACTTCTAGTAACCCTTAAGACTAATATAATATTACTAAAATAGCACTTTAAGAGAAGCTTACCTCCTTTATTACTGTACTTAAAGGTAACTTTAGCTATATATATAAAAGGCATTTTAAGGATTAATTATATATATAAAGACTTTAGTGTAATATAAAAGTAAATTAGCGTTTAGATATTTCTAAGGTATAGCTTTATTATTACCTCTTTTAATATTATAAGCTTATATAACATAAAAGATATAGTAGTAGTCTTTTACTTTATTAGAGTTATTTTTAAATTAAGCTCTTTAATAAGGTCCTTAGTAATAATATTCCCTTATAAACTATAATCTATAAAACTATTAATAAGTAAAGAGTTTAGGCTTTTAAGTTATACTTAAAGGTAAAGTAAGTTCTATAAATAGCTTATAATTGCTTTTAGCTTTAAAATACTATTTAATCCTTTAATATAAAGTGTATTTACCTATAGGTTTACAATAGACTTCTTCTCTTTAATATAATTTTCTATATATTCTTATATAACGTTCTATAAATCCTTCTAGATACTATTAAGTAGCTATCTTATATATTTATTAGTAATATCTTCTTTATTATCTTCTATTGCCTCTTTAACTATAGTAAACATTATCTTAATAACATTAATTAATTAATCTTTCTACTCCTTAACTCTTTACCTCTTCCTTAAGATAGAATATAGAGGTATAACTTTAGCACTTATTCTATTAATATAATAGACTTTATTAACACTATTTATTTACATTAAGTATTTATTCTCTATTACTTCTATAAGTATAAGCATTAGTTAGTATAGGTCTTATAAGCTAACTCTAATCTTTTTCTAAAAAATATCTTTAAATAATTATATAAGAAGCTATACTTTTATATCTATAGAGCTATTTTCTTTAGCTTTCTTTCTTTTTCTTTTTACTTAGTCTTCTAAAGCTTCTTCTTACTTAATAGAGTATTATATCTCTATAGTATAAACTCTAAAGGGCTAGGCTATAATTCTCTTCTTAATTAGTATATAGAGAGTTCTTTTAGGTCTATATTCCTTTATCTTAAACGTTAAAGTTACTATAGTACTATTAATAGAGTCTCTCTTAAGAATAGCTTTTAGTAGAATATATATTAGGTAATAATTAGAAATATTAATCTTATTAAAGATTTAATCTAATGTTTTTCTCTCTTTTTTACTAAGCTTCTAATAGTTTATTATTTTTCTACTAAATTCCTTAACTTAAGGACAATACTATTTTATAATATAGTAGTTAAAGCAATTAACCTAGAATACTATAAGCCTATAAAGATAACTTTCTATACTAAAGAAGCTTTATATAAGAATAAATAGTACTAGGTTATTTAATTCTACTGTTAAGATACTTACTCTTTAATTATACTTTATAAAGCTAATCTTATTGTTATACTAGTAAAACTAGTATTAATCTATATAATAACCTTTCTTACTACAGTAATAGTAGTAATACTGCTTTATATAGCTTCTAGTTATATAGGTTCTAAAGCTTTAGGCATTATTATATATATTAATAGCGTTAATATATATATTCTGCTTTTTCTTCTTCTTTTTTCTAAATTTCTCCTTAAAAAGCTTTATAATATCTATCTTTAAAACTACTTACTTTATAAGTATAATCTTTATATCTTTAAACTTCTAGGTTAAATTATCTATTTAATCTTTTACTTTTAAAATAAACTATATAATTTCCTTAGCTTTATAACTAAAATTACTTATACTATAATGCTTAAGACTTCTTCTGCCTAGAGGTATATAAAGGTAGTCTCTTTTATTATTATAGAGTTTAGAATTACAGTCTTCTAGCTCTATTCTAGCTTATATATACTAGCTAAGCTACTTTAATAACTCTCTATAGAGTATTACAATAAACTTAGCTCTAGTAACTTTTATTTAATCTATAAAGCTAGTAAGTATAGTATCTAGTAAGGCTTTATAAATGTAATTAAACTAAGAGGTTATACTACACTATATATAGAGCTTAGCGCTAATTATAGCAGCTTAATATTCTTAAAGCTAATAAAGAGTATTTTTTATAGTCCTTAAATAGTTTCTCTTTAAGTCTTTAAGCTTTTTATTAGCTTACTTCTTTTAATTCTAAGAAGTAGCTTTATACTAAAGTAAAAGCTGCTCTTTAGCTTCTTTTTAATTATATAAGGTATAAATAACCTTTATATACTTATAGATTAATAGGTTAATATAATAAATAAATATCTTCTATTAGTTTTCCTTTAAAATAAATAAGGTCTTTATTTTTACCTTAAAGCTAGTTAAGTAATTAAGAATATTCTCTTCTTTAAATTAATATATATTAAACTTCTTATTAAAGGTAGCTTAAGCTTACTGCTTTCTAATAGCTTTACCTATAGCTTTAGTAAAAGCCTTATAAAGTATAGCTATAGCACTACTAGTACTAGCTTTTTTATCTTAAGTATTTAATTCTATTGTAATCTTAGGTTCTAAAATAACTTTTTTAGAAGATTTACTAGATTAACTAGAGCTAGTATTAGCTGCTTTAAATATAAAGCTTATGCTTTTCTTTAAAGAATATAGAATACTAAACTTATATAAATAACTAATAAAATAGTTTAATATAAAAGGTAGGTATAAAAAGAATAATTAATCTTACTTAGTAGAAAGAGTGTAATATATATAATTCTCTATATTAGCTATACTTTTAATGCTCTTACTTTCTGCTTCTATAGTTATATAAGCTTTTAACGCTAAGACGTAAAGGCTAAGAACTTAATTACTAATAATAGTAAATATAAAGATAACTACTAAGATAAAGATAAAAGAGAAATTTTTCTCTGTAATTAAATAATTATAATGTTTAAAGGACCTAAAAACTTTCTTTTTGCTATATTAAGGCTATCTTAGCTAAGGGTAAAATAGAGGTTAAATAGGCTAGCTAGTATTTGCAATATAGCAATTGTTTTTAACTAAGCTTAGCCCTTCTTAGCTTAAAAAAGCTGTAGAAATTTTCTTTCTCTCTTAATTAAATAATCCCTTATAATATAGAGCTTTTATCCCTATAATTTCCTCCTTTCTTATATTAGTAATGTTTAAGCTAAAATACTCTTCTATCTTTAATGCTTAGTAGCTTTTTTTTCTTCTTTCTTCTAGGATCTCTATAAAAAACCTTTTAATTATATAACGCGCTTTAATTAGAATAAGTCCCTAGTAAAGCCCCTATTTTTGTTGTCTTAAGACTAAACCCCTAAATAACTATATAGCCTATACTAAAGCAGGTAACAATATAGTGCACATTAAGATTGAAGAGAATTAGTAGAAAGTAAGATATTTAATGGTATATACTATTAAACAATAGCTAGTAAGAAGATTAAATAGTTTAAAAAGGCAGAAAATAAAATATTAATTGCAGCTTAGAAGATATATAGGTATAAAAGGAGCTAAATATATTAAAGTGTTAGGGAAAGCGTTAGTATTAGCGAAGTAATGTCTCTTAAGTATTAAGTGTTGTAAATTAAAGCAGGCTAAAAGATATTAATTAATCGAAAAGAGCAAAAGCTAAAAAGAGCTAGCAGAAGCTGCTTACGCACTTTCTTTCTTGAACTGTTTAGACGTTTAGGCGATGCACACTCTTATAGAGAAAACCTGTATGTAGCATCCCTTGCAAAGCTAATATAAGAGCGCAAGGGGGTAACCCCGCCGCGACACAATGGCTGATTTATTAGAAGAATAAAGAGATAAAAGCTCCTCTATATCTAAAGCTCTTAGTTATAAAGCTTCTAACTCTAATGGTTCTTCTAATAATAATAAGGCTAATTAAGGAAAGAATCCTCCCAATCAGAAGAAGAATTCTAACGATTCTAATTCTAACGATTCTAATGCTTCTAAAGATAAAGATACAGATAAAGCCTCTAAGAATAAGAAGAAGTAGAAGGGCCGAAGAAGAAGTAACAAAAATTCTAGGAATAAGGATAGAGAAGCTGCTTTTGCTATAGGTTGTTATAACCTATCTACTAGCAACCAGGATACTATAGATTCCAATAGTGAATCTAGCAGTTCTAGTAATAATAATTCTTACAATTTAGATACAGAATCTACTACTAGTAATACTAGTACTACTAGTAATAATACCCCTTCTTTTAACTATTCTAATAGAATAATTAAAAACTCCTTACTATACGATACAGGTTCTACCTGTTATATAGTTAACAATAAGGCATTTTTTAGGACTTTTAAGCCTATAAAAAAGGGTAAAACCGCGCCTATTGCTACTAGAGGAGGTCCTATTTATCCTAAAGGACAGGGAACTGCTGTATTCCAGGTACTAGTTAGTATAAATCCAGCTAAATATAGGCCTTTAGCTCTAAAGGATGCTCTGTATTGCCTAGGTCTAGATACTAACCTAATTAGTAGTCTAAAGCACTATTTAACAGGGGGCACTCTCCTTAGAAATCAGCTATTTTTAGCTAATAGAAGCTGCTATAGGCTTCTAAATCCCAAAAAGCATGGTTTCTTCTTACAGCTTAAGGGGCAAGAGACCCCTAGAGTGTGTAAAAACCACGCAAATCTCTCTTATATAGGATTTACTAGTAATAAGTATAATAGCAGTTATAATACTAGTTATCCTATAGAGGTTTAAATCCCTTAACAGCCTAGGTTTAATCTAGAGGAATATAGCTGAATCGAGGAATTGTTTGATTTTAAAGAAGATAATACCAATAACGATACTATAGAGCTATTAGCCCTAGTTCCTAAACGGGCTCCTAGTTAGATTCCTTCTAATAACGGGGATTTAGAAGGTCTAAATCCTAAGTTGCTAGATATTAGAGGAAATAGCCATCTAGATCCCTTAAACGAGGCCTGTAGTTCTTAAGAGATCTAGCAAGATAGAGAGCAATAGGAAGCTAGCTCTAATGATAATTCTAGTAGTAATTCTTCTATTACTGCTTCTTCTTCCTATAAGAAGCTCCTAGAATTAGCTGCTACTTAGCACGTTAGATTAGGGCATATAGGACTCCCTTTACTAAAGAAGACTGCTTCTATTACTAAAGGTATTCCTGATTTTACAAAAATTAAGGAAAAGGATTTTAACTACCTAGCTTGCAATTAAGCTAAAGCTGTTAGAAGACCTAGCAAGCGTGCTATTCTTAACCCCTCTAGATGTTTAGATATTATAGAGGGAGATACCGTTAAAATAGAGCCTATACTGCACAACAAAAGGTCTTTAGTTCTTTTTCTAATTAATAGAAAATTACAGTATAAGTGGTCTTTTAATCTAGCTAATAAAGAGGATTCTACTCTCTATAACTGTATTAAAGGCTTCTTTAAGGAATTAAAAAACTAGTATAACTGCTACCCTAAACACCTTTATTTTAATAGTAGTATAGAAATCGATACTAGGTTGCAAGCTTAGCTATCTTCTAAGGGTATTTACTTTAGCACCTCTTGCCCCTATATTTATAAACAGAATAGGCTAATAGAGAGAGCTATAAGGGTACTTCTAGACCGTTTACATGCTACCCTACAGTAGTTACAATTACCTCTATATCTATAGTCTTACATCCTTCCTGCTATAGTGGATTTAGTTAATACTACTGCGAATAGTACTAAACTACTGTGTCGCGGCGGGGTTACCCCCTTGCGCTCTTATATTAGCTTTGCAAGGGATGCTACATATAGATTTTTCTCTATAAGAGTGTGTATTGCCTAGACATCGAGATAGTTTAAGCAAGTGCGCAAGTAACTTCTGCTGGCTCTTTTTAGCTTTAGCTCTTTTTAATTAATTAATATCTTTTAGCCTATTTTAATTTACAACACTTAACTCTTAAGAGACATTACTTTACTGCTAGTAACACTTTCTCTAACTCTTTAATATATTTAGCTCCTTTTGCGTATATATATCTTCTAAGCTACAATTAATATTTTATTTCTGCCTTTTCTAACTATTTAATCTTCTTACCTACTATTATTTAATAGTATACACTAATAAATATCTCGCTCTTTGCTAATTCTCTTTAATCTTAATGTACGCTATATTATTACCTACTTTAGTGTAAGCTATATAGTTATTTAGGGGTTTAGTTTTAAGGCAATAAAAATAGGGGCTTTACTAGGGACTTATTCTAATTAAAGCGCGTTATATAATTAGAAGGTTTTTTATAGAGATCCTAGAAGAAAGAAGGAAAAGCTGCTAAGCATTAAAGATAGAAGAGCACTTTAGCTTAAACATTGCTAACATAAGAAAGGAGGAAATTATAGAGATAAAAGCTCTATATTATAAGGGATTATTTAATTAAGGGGAGAAGAAAATTTCTGCAGCTTTTTTAAGCTAAAAAGGGCTAGGCCTAGTTAAAGACAATTGCTATATTGCTGTTACGGTGTGATCCAACGTGGGTTTGTCGGAAGTAACGATAGGTTGTTGGATTTAACAAGTTATGCAAAGATTCATAAGAGGAGTCGTAAGAGTTGCTGTAAGGAGCATCTAGTAATAGTGTTCTAGTAAATAATAGTTAATTGTTTAATCTAACTACCTAAGTGTTGCTTCTAACTACTTATATATAATTGCAGTTATATACACTAGTAACCTATAGGTCTATATAATTATTCTATAATAAGTGCTGCCTCTACAAAAAAGATTAGCTATTTTAGCTATTCTAAAAATTAAGTGTTAGTTGTTAAAAGGCATATTAAATTAAACTAAATAACTTATTAATTTAGCTGTTATAAAAGGTGCAGAAAGGTAGTTATTGTTTTATTACGTAAGCATACATTATTATTATTATAGTGCAATCTACAGTATAGGTTGCTATATTTATGTATTTTTCTGTGCACTTATAATGCTTAAATTACACTTATAATCTAGTAACTATTAAATCTATATATTAAATTAATAGATTTCCTTAAACCTAATAGAGCGTTAAAGCTTATTCTATATTCTATATATAAGTAAAGTTACGCAAAATTATTCTAGATAATATTAAATCCTATAAATTAATCTTATATAATAAAGCTAATTTATTAAATCTATATAGTATATTCTTTATATAAGATTATTCTATACAGTGTTAAAAGTATTAAAAATTAATCTATATTAAAGTAAATTTTCTATTAGATCTCTTTAGTGTATTTCTTTATATATATATAGCTTATTCTAATCCCTAGGCATTAGTAATAGCAGTAAATTATTAGTTAGTTATAGTAAGCTGTTAGTTCTCTCTAGAAAGTAAAGCTAAAGGATATTCCTAGCAGCTTTAGAGAGAGTTTTACCTAAGAGGTACTAGTCTTACACTTAATAGGTATTTTTACTAGTTTACCTATAGCTAGCCTCTTAGTTAGCGTTTTTACCTTAGTTAGTATTAGCTTTACTGTAGAAAGTATCTTTTATAGAATTAATAGAGAGAAATGCATTAAAGATAGGTTAATTAAAATAAACTAAGCACTTTTTCTACATTAAATAGTGCTAAATCTATTACTAAAGAGGCCTTATGCAGCAATAGGCTAGTTAGCTAAGCGTTCTAAGAAGTCTATATAAATATAGTTAATTTTATGTTATAAGTATCTACTTTCTGCCTACAGTATATTAATATTACTAGCAACCTTTAGTAAGGTTTTATTTTTATTAATAACGTTATTAATACCTTTATTAAATTAACTTATACTATTTAGTTAATTATATATACTGTAAATAGCAGTCTACAATTTATTAAACTACTTATTAAATAAACCTTCTTTAGCCTCTATTTTAACCTAGTTAATCTTTTTATTTAACTTATTAATTTTAGTAATATAGAGGTTAAGTTGCTTCTATATAGCGTTACTACCTATAGAAGTGTTCTTAAGGTAGGCTTTAATTATTTCTTTAGCGTTAAATTTATACTTCTTCTAAAGAAGACTATTACATTAGCTCTAGGATTATACCTTAGCTAATAGAATAAAGAGTAAGTCTATATAGCTAATACTAACTAAAGCACCTACAATAGTGCTATTAATTCTACTAAATTTATTAGAGAAGTAGATAGTAAGTAATACTACCTATAACAGTAAACTAGTAGATAAATTTATAGTAATAGTTTCTTTATCTCTTTTTACTATATTACTACTATAGTATATAGTAGCTACTGCTTTTGCCTATATTTTACCTTTTCTAGCTACTTTAGTGTTACCTATAGATGCCTTAGTATCCTTACCTTTATATTACTAGTTTTAGTGCTTTACTTTATAGTTATTATAAATCCTAAAGATATATATTACTATATTCTACTAGAGTAAGTAATATATATTGTCTTTAAAGACCTTAATACTAGTTTTATCTATTATACTGCCTTTAAAGGTAAATTTATAGGTATAAGTGTAAATAGTATTTTCTATATTCTATACCTTTTCTTTAGCTCTATTAGTATAGCAATACTAACTATAGTCTTCTATAATAGGCTCTACATTAGTAATATTAATATTATCTTTAATTTCTATAGAAATAGTGCTAAGGATAAACTTATTAACTTTTAGGGTGCTTTTAGCACTTTTAAGCCTACTAAAAGTGCTATATAAACAGCAGAAATTAAGCAATATAAAATAAGTTTTAATGTTATTTAGCTCTATAGCTACTATATTACCTTTATAGTTATATTTCTACTTCTTAAACTTAAAACCTTTACTTTTAGCGTTAAAACTATTATTATAATTAATATATATATTAAAAGTAATATATTCTTCTTTAGGTTTAAATAGTAGTAGTATTATAGCTTAAGTGTAGTTATTATTGTTATTTTCTTCTTAGAATAAGCTATTTAGGTTTACTAGAATTAATAATTTTAAACTACTAAAAGAAAAGAATAATAGTAGTAGATTTTCTATAGAGAGAATAGAAAGAGCTAGAAGTAGCTCTATAGAGGCTAGTTAGTTCTATAGGCTATAGGAATTTACTCTATAGGCAGTTTATTGCCTTTAGTGTAGTATTTTAGTGTTTAACTATTAGAAGTAGCTAAATAATAGCCTAAAGGGATAGAAAAAGCAGTAGCTATAATAGTATTAATAAATTTATAAAGACTTTATAATATATAAAGGTATAAAGAAAAGGTTATATAGTAAAAAGTATAAAAATTCGTAAAAGTAAAGGTAAATTTATAGAAAAAGTAGGTTAAAACAATAGTATATAGATTTATAGGTGTTTTCTTCTTAACCTCCTATAATTCTATAATATAGATTAATTTTAATAGTTCTAATAATAATAAATAAAGAAATAAAGAAAAAGATATTAAGAGATTTAAACAATTTATTGTATAATAAAGGAAATTAAGACTTATAAAGAAAAGAGTTAGTAGTAGGCTTCTACTAGCTAATTTAGGGTTTTTTAGTAGGCTATATTACTCTTTTAATAATGCTAATACTTTTCTTTTTAATTTATAAAGTGCTTCTATAGATATTTATTTATAATTTTAAAAGTATTAACTTTAAGCTTATCTTTAGAAATCTATTAGTTATCTTTAGTAAAGAACTCTTTCTATTATATAAGGAATTCTAAATGTAGCTTGCTTAACCTACTATAGAAATATTAGATTTAATAGGTATAAATTCGCTTAATTTCCTAATAGTTCTTTATACTAAACCCTTCTATTGTAATTAGTAGTAGTAGTTGCTTTTTCTAGTTAAAAGAGTCTTTACTTTATCTTAGCTTCTAAAGGTAAGCTACTAATACTACTAAGTATATATATAAATCTAGTAGGAAATCTAAGTAAAACAATAATAAGCTTACTTTTATAAGAACTTTATATAGCTTTACTTATTAAAGAGACTATTTCTTTTTTAGCTTTTCTAGAAGTATATATCCTTAGTGTAATTATAAATAGACTATATTCTCTACTTTAATATTAATAGGCTTATACTAAATATTATATTTAATCTTACTTAAGGCATTTACTATACTAATAGCTATTTCTACCTCTTGCTAGTATAGCTTCTAAAGTACAGCTATATTACTTATATCTATTCTATTACTAGGAATATTATCTAATTAGATTAAATTAACAACAGTAGCTAGTTAGAAACTATATATAAGTTTATTAAAGGAAATCTCTATACTAGCTACTACTATATTATTAAGTTAGTGCTATAGTGCTAAAAGTATTACAGTCTATAGTATATCTAGATTTATAACTATATAGTATTAAACAGTAATAATAACTATTTAATTCTTCTATTTAGCTGTTCTATCTATCTATAGGTAGTAAGCTATAGCTATAAGTAATTTACTTCTAATTTAGGTAAATATACTTCTTTAAACATTAGAAATAAACTTTAGATCTTAGTTGCTTATAATCTACTTAGGAAGGCCTTAGTCTAATAAATATAGTATTTATAAGAGTAGTTCTACCTAAATTTCTACTATATATATTATATACTTAAGTATAAGAATTATTTACTTATTAAATAGGCAATTTATTAAATATAATAAGTTATAGAAGCTATATTTATCTTTTTACTATAGAGTGTTTATTAAGCTAACTTTAGGTATATTAGTAATAAAATTAAGCAAAATTATATAAAAGGGAGTTAGAACTAACTCTAATAACCTTAATTCCTTTAGTAGCTTACTGCAGTTAATTGTGTTTTCTTTATAGGTATAGCAGTAAGTAATATAGGCTTAAATCTACTTATATATCTATAGAAAGTAAACTACCTATAATTCTACTGCTATTCTATAGGCGCTAAAATAGTTTTAATTATTATAGACTATTTTAAGGATAAATTCTACAACCTTTATAGGTATATATAGTTAAAATAGGCCTTTTCTATTATAATAGTATAAAAGTCTATTATTTTATAGAGTTTATCTATACAGTAGAATCCTTAGTCTTTATTATTAATTTTACTAATTCTACTTTTTATAAAAGTTCTTAATACCTTCTATAATTCTACTAAGCTTTAGATTAAAACTATAGCCTTAAATAATTTCCTCTTTTAAACCTTTATTTAATACTGCTATAGTACTATATTCTTTAGTAAAAAACACACTTATATTAAGCTTATTAAATTTACTATTATAAGCTTTCTTTTAGTATAAAACTATAACTAGCAACCTAAAGAGTGTATTTAGCACTATATTTAGCACTTCTAGTATATAGAAGACTCTTAGGTTAAATTGCAATAGATAATTAGCTACTTTAGCTAATTTTAGGTTAGCTTTATCTAAATCTATTATAGTAAGTAAAGTATATTTAATAATCCCTTTTGCTAGTAAGTAGTCTATAATAATATTAATAGTGTAGTAGTTAGATTAAACTATTTTTTATAGCTTTTAAACACTTTATATAATTATAGCTACCTTTACCTTAGTTAATCTATAGTGTTTCTTTAGGTTAAAAGTATATCTTAAGAGAAAGAGAATTAGTTAAAGCTAATTGTTTTTAATGTTTTTACTAGATATACTATAACTATTCTATTTACCTATAAGCTAGAAGATAAAGAGCCTAAATTCTTCCTTATAAGTATTAACTTTAAAGAATAAATACTTACTAAAGTTATAGTGCTATAGAATAGTGTTTTTATTAAAGTATACCTTTACCTCTTAAAATGCCTTCTTTTCCTTAGGTTTTAGTAAAAATATTGCTTTTTAGGCTTTCTTTTAGTGTATTAGTTTTAATAGACTATTAGCTAAGCCTTTTTTATAAAGCTTTTATAGTAAAGTAGTCTTTTATTCCTATAGTAAGTAAATTTATATATTAAACTATAGAATACTTTTCTATAAAAAGCTAGTTATATTAATAAAGGTCTTTAGATTTATAAGATTTACTAGAAACTTAAGTTTTTAAAAAGCTTTTAGCTTATTATTTATATTAGTAATTCTATTGCTATTAACAATAAAACCTAATAGCTAAATAGCTAAGTAGCCTATAAATAACTTCTTTATAGCTATTATTAACTTATTTTTCTTTAGAATTAATAAGACTATATTAAGGTATATAAAGTAGTTCTTAGTAGAGTTAAAGAATACAATAATGTTATTAATATAGATTTATATAAAATATTAATACTTTTAAAATAATTAGTCTATATACTATTAAGTAAAAGCTAAAGCATTCTTAAAGCCTATAAGCGCTATATTTAATGCTTTTAATTCTTATTTTAATATTACTACTATATAAAATTAATGCTCTTATTTTATAGAAAGCTAGTAAAAAAACCCTAATATATTAAAGAGTAAAAATATCTTTTTACTATATATATTTACTATAATATTTAATTAATTTAGTAAAGAGTATATATTTAGTATTACTATACTGTTAAGTAGCTTTATATTAACTATAACTTATTCTTTTCTTTCTATTAAGGTTTTAATTTATACTATAAAGGCTAAGTAGGCTATAGCTACTAAGTTGTCTAAATATAATATCTTTCT